>JAHBCN010000411.1:0-27500 GCA_019359885.1 Listronotus oregonensis | reverse complement strand
TTTTAGTTTAATAAATATTGAGCTGTTAACGCTTGTTTTGTTGTTTGTTTGTATCTATGTTGCTATGATTACACTTTTTCTTTCGCCGCGCCGGCGGGAAAGTAAAAAGTAAAACTCCGGCGAAGGAAAACTGAAACTTACCGGTCGCCTACACAGTCGGGTAATGACGAATTTACTGACGTTTGAAAAAAATCGGTTTTAAACTAATTGCAGCTTCTACGTAAAAAATATTTTAAATGAAACTTTGCAAATCTGTATTAAATTTTATGTCAAATTTATTGACATAACAAATAAAAAGCATACGGCTTATAAAGGGTAGAATTTCAAGGGGAGGGGAAGTTCTGTCATGAAAATTGAATTTTAATACGTTTTTTCAAAAATTTAGGTTAACGGTAGCTAAATTTATAAGCCTAAATCAGAGGGTTTTGCTATTAGTTTTGCGCAAAAAAATCAATTTGCGGTATCATCTAGCAAGGGGAAATCGATGACATTTCAAATTATGCCTTTAAATACGGGGAGTATTCACTATATTTGATATTGCATATTATAATTTGAATAAAAACTTCTTTTCGGACTTCCATTGTCTTCATTTAACTTTTTTTACAACGTTTCAAACAGTAAGTAGCTCTGATCGTTTTCAAGTGAATACTAAATATCTAAGGCTATGGCTACGCCTAACCGGGTCACTGGTGCATAAAGCCACTGCCCATTTTTATGGTCCTCTGAGCTTGACTTCTTTCTGTTAGTGAGCAGAGGTTGCCAAATGTTGTGGATATCTAAACTTGGTTTACTATACACATAGGAATTGTTATTAATAATAGCAGCTTTTTAAACTTTCGTTTCTTCCAGTGGAATTCTCTAAGAACAATCCCAGCATCTTTTCAATTAATATTATGATGTTTAGACCAAGCATATTTCGCAACACCTGGACTCATCAGTCTCGCCCATTCGAATATGTGATGTTCCTTAATTCTAACTTTTAAAGGTCTTTTTGTTTCACCAATATATAGATCACCACACTCACAGGGTATTTGATTAACAACTTCTTTTCCCTCAGTCAAAGTACTTGGTTTTGTTTTAATAAGAAAACTTCTTATTTTTCAGAAGTTCCTCGCATGAGTGGTATAGTGAGGATCTTTATTTGTTGTTGTTGATTTGTATGTATAACCTGTTTTTTATTCCAAAAGTTTGAAATTCTTATTTGAACAAGTGTTTCGGAATAGCCGTTCTGTCGCCGGTCTCCCTTGATATTACCAACTCCTTTGTTTAAAAAAATGTCAGTGCAACATATTGTTTTGGCACGATTATAGAGTGTTTTTATTATACCTTCTTTCGTTCCGCTGGAATAATTAGACTCGAAATCCAAGTATTGTCCGGTGTGTGTTGGTTTTCTATATACTGATGTTTTAACTGTATTTCCGGATCGCCTTACTAATACACTCAGTAACGGTAGTGAGAAATCCTTTTTTTTTCCATGGTTAATTTAATAGAGGGACGAAATTTATTTAGGGGATCCAGAAATAATTTTAGTTGTTCCTCACTACCGTTCCAGATAATGAAGGTGTCATCAACATACCGCAACCAAACTTTGGGCTTGACCTGTGCTTTATCAATTACATGAAATGGTTTAAAACCCATGTAATTGAGAAAGCACAGGTCAAGCCCAAAGTTTGGTTGCGATATATTGATGACATCATCATTATCTAGAATGGTAGTAAAGAACAACTAAAATCATTTCTGGATCACCTAAATAATTTTCGTCCGTCTATTAAATTTACCATGGAAAAAGAAAAGGATTCCTCATTACCGTTTTTGATGTATTAGTAAGGCGATCCGGAAACACAGTTGAAACATTAATATATAAAAAACCATCACACACCGAACAATACTTGAATTTCAAATCTAATCATTCTGGCGCAAAAAAATATTATAAAAACACTCTATAATCGTGCCAAAACAATACGTAGCACTGACATTTTGTTTAATAAAAAAGTTGATAATATCAAAGAAAACCTGCGACCGACTGGAAACACTTGTTCAAAGAACAATTTTAAAGTTTCGAAATAAAACACAGGTTATACGTACTAACCAACAACAAGAAATAAAGATCCTTACTATACCTTACATGCGAGGAACTTCTGAAAAAATAAGAAGGATAGCTAGAAAATACGACATTAAAATAGCATTCTCTTTCCGCAACACCCTTAGAAGTTTTCTTACTAAAACAAAACCGAGTACTTTGACTGCGGGAAAAGAAGTTGTTCATCAAATACCCTGTGAGTGTAGTGATCTATATATTGGTGAGACAAAGAACCTTTAAAAGTTAGAATTAAGGAACATCAAAAACATACTCAAATTGGCGAGACTGACAAGTCAGGTGTTGCGGAACATGCTTGGCCTAAACCTCATAATATTAATTGGAAAGATGCTGGGATTGTTCTTAGAGAATCCCACTGAAAGAACAAAAGTTTAAAGAGGCTGCTATTATTAATAACAATTCCATGTTTATAGTAAACCAAGTTTAGATAACCACAACATTTGGCAGCCTCTGTTTACTAACAGGAAGTCAGAAGATGACAGTAGACCATAAAAATGGGCAGTGGCTTCATGTACCAGTGACCCGGTTAGGATATATAAGGTGTAGTCATAGGCTTAGATATTTAGTATTTACTTGAAAACGATCAGAGATACTTACTGTTCGAAACGTTGTGAAAAAATTAAATAAAGACAATGGAAGTCCGAGATGAAGTTTTTATTTAACCTGTAACATTGTCTAGAACCTTCAGAGAAATATTATAATTTCTTTCGGCGAACATAACTATTTTATTGTCATTTATAAAATAGTAATGATTAAAGAGATGCATGAAAAACAAGTATTTCTGCTATAAATATAAGACTCTGTCATTTCGATAGAAAATGTAATTTTAAACAAATTATCTGTTAACGTAGGTGTACAAAAAAGTATGGAATTTGAGTTAAAATTAAAAAAGTAAAAAGTGCACAAGTTTACCCCTATCTCAAAAATTGCACCCCTTTAAATGGTAGCATTCCGCAGTTTTTTCCTATTTTAAAATCAATTAAACGTATAAAACAATAAAACTCATTTAAAGTTCTTTTTTTTTAATACCCCTCTTTTTTTATATAGTCAGTAGCCCATTCAACAATTTAAAAATAAAGACTTAAGAGTAACGTTCAGGATTTGCAAACAATAAGCTTGAACTCAATAACAGGAAAACAACAACTTGCTTTTGTAACAACAGTTTCACAAAATCGTAAAGGTAAACATCCTAAGGGTAAGAATGTTTGCTAATTATAAAGTTTTAAAACTAAAATTTACAGGAAACCTACATAGACAAACATATAAGCAAACTGTAACCTAATTCATTCAACTACACAAACAAACATATTACCCAGCTTTAATACAAATCATTATAATGGGTAAAGAAGAAATTGTAAAGATAGTATACGTATAAGAAAAAATGTTTGTCTAAATCATAATAATAATACAGATGAAAATGAAAATGAAAATTAGTAAATACTTTGATTACAATTCCCGTCTTAATTTTATTCCTACATATTTTTTTGCCAAATTTTTATAATAGAGTTTGGGACAAAATATAAAGATAGAAAATTCGACGAATGTGTAGTTAAATTGACATGTGTAATGTCTTTAAATAAAAAACACTTTTATGTACAGGGAGTCCCAAATTTGATTCTCATCATTGAGATCTCGGGAACTTGAAGAGATACGAGGTCGATTAAATGGAGCAAAGTTGCACAATTTGATGCTAATCAAAATGCTAAGTTAAAAGTTTAAAAATTTTATATACTTTTAAATATTTAAAAAAAAAACGAATATTTGCTATTTCATTTTAATTTTTTAATGACTATTTAAATAGAAATAACAAAACAATTTTTACATTTTCATTGCTACTTTGCTGTTTCACAAGACAGTGTTATTAGATTAACACTCCGACGTTTTGTCTTCGAGCTGCCATCATCACTTTTGTTTTTTTTTTAAATATGGCCCTGTATTTTTTATTATGTATTTTAAGAGCTTCTAAGGTCCCAAAACCATATTTATGGCAATTTTCATAGAAATATTTTTAGTGGGAAAACATGATTTTTAAGAATAAGTGTGATACATTGCTTTGAGATCCTAAAAACTCTTAAAATACGTAATAGAAATCTAGGGTCGCATTTAAAAAACAAAGTTGATAATGGGACAAAATGTTATATAAACGTAGCTCTAAAATGATCCCATTTTTCAGATACAGGGTGTAAAAGAAAATAGAATAAGGATTTTTCTTTTATTTTTGGTTTTTAGATTTAAAGGAAACTTGGTAGAGTTACGTTTGCGTGGCACGAAAACCCTTTAACATTTTAAAATTAAAAACAAAAGTATTTTTTTACAAAAACTGTTTAAAATATTCACCCCTTGCTCTAATACATGATCTTAATCTTTGTTTCATTAATTTTTGTAAAAATTAAAATTGTTATTAATTTTAAATCGTACAACGTAAGATTAAAATAAGAATATCTCGAAAGCGGTTAAGTATATCGCGTTAATTTAAGAATACCTTTTTTATATAAAAATAAGCAAAAAAAAGGTATTATATAACAAACTATTAATAATATTATTACGAAAAAAACAACAAAATATTGGAAAAAAAGAATAATATTTCCCAAAGGTAGCCACTGGTTCATAATTGCGACAAAAGTTTTTAATCCAAAGAGGTATTTTGGTCAATGTTTTAACTGTACCACCTTTTATTTAAATTAAAAAATTAGATTTAAACATAAAAAAGCACACCCTCTATTTTTAAAAAATGGGGCAGTTTTCGTGCTATGTTTATATAGGTTTGTTTCAACCCCACAGAAATCCGTTCATTGTACGGTCAAACGCAAGCCCAGGCAAATAAACTCCTCCAACCGATATATTACACGATAACTTTAGTGTTCCAACCAAACTTTTGATTGTTTGTGAACCGTTTCCGAACAGTTTTCGATCCCCAAGCAAAGCAAAAACCCACTGAATATACAAAAAGCATTCCAACATCGTGGTTTTGGTACCGACATAAAACCGTGCAAAGTCGACACTTGAGCATTTAATCGGCTCTAACAGCTTCGAAATCGACTCACACGGTACAAGAACCGGGGGTGGAAACAAACTTTGTGACATTTTTATCTTATAGTCCTGGATGCCACCGCAAAAAAACAAGTCAATAAGAGATACGCATGAAACATTTTTTTTATATTACTATGAACAATAGTCAATTCAAAACCGCACTGCTGCTTCGAGCTTTGGCATTGATCATTGGTTTTTTTACCATACCAAAACAAGGGTGAAACTACGTAGTAATGGATTTAGCTGGAAAACCCAAAGGGTTAATCCATATACCTTGGAGGTTCCTAGTAATTTTAAATCCAACCAAGCTTAGATTCATATTTATAACTAGAGACCCTTCGGGAAACTTTTTCTTCTCAGTTCATAACGGAAAAGCCTATTTCCGGGCAAATTTAAAAAACCCCGTACTACCATTAAAGTACATTATTTATATATATATATATAAATATATATATATATACTATACATATAATATATATATTTAATATATATATATATAGATTTGATAATATTTAAATCTATAATAAAAATATTTAAACGATGAGCTATACACATAGTAGCATAGGAGATCGAGAAATGTTAAGTGTCCTGTCAGGAATATTACACCCAGATAAAGAAAGCACATAGTATATATTTTTTAATTAAATAAAGTTTAAATTTTATTTTAAAGTTTTAAGTAGATCGGAATGGGTACAGTTATTTTACCAAAAAAAAATCCGTGCCACTAGGCTATACCCCATTGCCTTGAGGCTTATGTGTATTAGTTTGTTTCATTTAATGAATAGAACATTTTAAATTAATTTTTAGATCGGAGCCGGTATACTTACTTGTACCAAAGAAAATATTGTTATTAGCAAAACCTTTAATGGCCAAAATCAGTTTTTTACTTATATTTTCTTTATTACCTATTTAATTAAAAAGGTGTATATAACCTATTTTATAGAACTTACTAAAAGGCATATTTCTTGTTTTATATATTTTGTCGTAACCCTTTTAGTTTTTAAGATATCTGTGTTTTTATTTTAAATTTTAATTGTTAATATCTCAAGAACTAAAAGGGCTACAAAAATTCCATACAAAAGAACTGACGTACTTTTATCAGACTATCAATTTTAGTTTTATACCTTTTTTTGCTAAAATCAATAGTTTTTGATTTATAAAAAAAAAAAATGATTTTTAACTTTTTTTTAGGGTAAAAAAATGCAATTTGAACCCGCTTAGCTGAGGCAGCAGTGCGGCTTTAAATTGACTATTGTTCTTGATAATATAAAAAAAAAATGTGTATCTCTCTTTGGCTTGATTTTTTGCGGTGGCCTCCAAGGACTATTATTTTTGGTAAAGGAGTTTTCCATCAAGCGATGGCATATGTTTTTTAAATCACTCTGTATAACGGATTAGAAAGATAATTAGGCTAGCAAAATAGGGCACCAATAATCCAGATAAGAGACTTCCTGATTGTTAAACCACCTAACTTTGTAATTATCTTAAGATTTCCGTAGTATTACCTTGTTATAGAGTAACTGTAACTGAATATGTTAAAAAGGGATTTCATGAATGTTTGATTGAAGGTAATGGGTTGGGACGAGCTTACGTAAAGATTACATGAATTTTGGAATTTGGAAATATTACATCCAGTTATTGCTGCAAATCAACGAAACAACATGAATTTAATCAATTTGGTTAAATATTTTGTTTGTTTTTCGGGTTAAGTTAAGACACATTAGATTTTAAACAACAGCAAAAGAGAGCTTTTATTTTTACAACAATATTTAATTTTTGTAAACAGTTCTACATACTTTATTTTCCTTATTTATTAAAAACTATATTTAGTCCAGGTAACGAACCATTTTGCCTCGCAATTTTTTCAAAATGCATAAAATGACTTAAAGTTTTGACAGGAGATAGGGAATAGTCTAAGGATCAAAATCCATATCATGCCGAAGTGCGCCTTTACCTTGGGGGTGGTTGCCAAACCATCTCGGGGGTGAAAATTTTTTCGAATTATTTTGACCACAAAAATCGATAGAAAAATGATTTCTAAGCAAAAAATGATTTATGCTTTTTTTTTGTAAAATTTATACTTCTCGAATTATTCGCGATCGAAAGTCGGCGTTTTTTGTCAATAAAATCAAAGTTTTTTATGCAAATAACTCGATAAGTATGCATTAAAAAAATGTAAATAACAAAATTGTAGTTTAAAAAAGAATTAATAAAATGTTTTTTTTTTGTAATTGCTGTGGGACCAATGCAAATCAAAGTGTGCTTTGTTACAGGTTAGCTGTTATCAAACACAAAATTTCAGAGTTTTAAAGGCAAATAACGCAATATCTACGTATTTTTCGAGGACAACTAATAATAACTTTTTTGAAGCACTTGCAGACTTTTCTTATGTATGTATTATAAAAGTTGACTGAATTATGATTCATTTTGAGTGCTAAAATCTTCGAAAACTACCCCATAATTACCACCCTAAATAAAATGAGGCGTAGCCCCCTTTTTCAATTCTCTTTATCTATGTATCATTAATGCATTCTAAAATTTTAACCGATTTAAATTGCTTAATTTTGAAAACAATGGAGCTGCAAGTGAAAATCAAATTTTAAAATTTTAATAAAAAATGACGTTTTCTGAAAAATAACTCGAAAACTAAGGGAAATACGTAAAAATTACTAAGGTAACAATTGTAGCTTTTTAAATTTCAAATATTTTGCTTTTTTTTAATTTACTGCATGACGGAAGTTAAGTGAGATATAAACGTTAAAACGTGTGTGTATAGACTCGCCCCTTTAAAAAAAAAAACAACAAAATGGTGTTTTAAAGAATTTTTTATCACAAAAACTGAAGGAGTTATGCTTAAAAAAACATTTTTTTTGAGCATTCTAAAAGCGATTCTATGCATTTTTTGGGAATAAAAAATTATAAAATTAAATTGGTAATACTTTTGGCAGTCACATTTTTTAATTACAACTCTGACAATATGTTAACTTTTCGAGGGTAAAAAATGTTTTTTATTAAATCATAATAAGGGTTGATTTTCAAGGGTTAAAATATATTAAATAATGTTTTAAACAAATAAATACCTATTTTTTAATTTATATAAGCCTAATTTTATGTGACTTAAGCTTTAATATGAAAGTTTTAAAGGTTTTTGCAATAAGGGGTAGTTTTCACCCCTAAAAAATAAAAAGCGACCTTCTGCATAATAGGGATTTTGAAGAGGAGGGTAAGTTAAGCTTAACCCCAAAATTTTATGCAAAACAGTGTTATTATAAATACATTTTTGGGGTAAATATTTTTTTAATCATATTAAGGGTTGATTTTTAAAGGCTAAAATATTTCAAATAATGTTTCAAAGAAACAAAGTACTACTTTTTAACCTATTTGAGTCAAATTTTACTCAACTTAAGCTTATATTTATAGTTTTATAGGTTTTAGCAATAAAGAGTAGTTTTTACCCCTAAGAATAAGGAGCACCCATCGGCATAATATAGAGTTTAAAGAGGGCGGTAAGTTTGCATTTTGAAAAAATTGCTAAGTCTTGCACTTTTTTTAGCTTCTGAACAAATTATTTCTATATCTAACTTAAAATTCTATAACCTTTTAAAACAATACTAAAACTACCGAATATAAATCACCATATTTTTTTCAATTAAATTGGTGTCAATTTAGTAAATGAAAAGTAGTTAAAAAGTGCTAAATATGAGTACAGTCTACATACTATTTTGGTAACTTAAAAGTCAACAGCACACCACTAACACCTTCTCTTAAAAAGTTGTACATAGAACATAAAAAACAAAAATCGGTAAAAAAGTTAACTTTTCTCTGTTTTTTTTATATGAAAAATCTTATAAGTATCAATTTTTTTAAAGTAAAAAAAAATAATTTTATTGTTATTTAATTTCGATACTGTTAATAGAACCTTTGTAAAAAATCGAAAAACAAACCAAATGGTTTTCGTTAAACCTTATCGTTGCATTTTTGCAGAGAATAGACGGAAAAACCGCTAAAATTGGCCATCTCTTAAAAAATTCATAGCTCGAACCCTCTTAAAGTTGGAAAGCTGATGAACATAATTATTTATTATAGGGTGTTTAAACCGGCTAAAGGCCGACGCTGTTCGACAAGTGGTTTTTTAAAAATCGTACTTAAAATATTTTGCCGTGATATTTTGGATGACTTACGGCCGAGTGATGATCGCGTTGTTAAATTTAGCAATGGACTTAGCAATTGTTAAAAGTTAACAACGGTTTAGAATGTTTAACAAAACGTCATTGTCAGTGTTATTCAATGATTTTAGTAGGCAACCTGTCAAAATCGACATTTAAACATTCTAAACGTTGTTAACAATTGAATCCAAATTAAAACGATCCGCTCGATTACTGAATTGTACGATTTTAATTTAGTATACGGATTACTATATTTTAAATTTTATTTTGCAATTGGTCATTTTCGAAACCGGCTTTAAATATTGCGTTTGACGCGCGAACTAGTTCCTCGACCAGAGTGGTCAGAGGTTGAAGCAACTTGGGAGAAATGTACCGCTACAGCTAGCCTTGATCTCTCACTTTTCAAGAGTGAGATTGCGCGTGCAACGAAATGTTCGCAGCCGTTTTTTACACTTTTCGCCAAATTTATATAGAAATCGTAGATACGCAAGTGCTAGAATAAAATTTAAAGTATAATAATTCACTCTTTACAAAATTTAAATCGTACAATTGCAGTTAATACGTCCAAATATTACTGCAAAATATTTAAACTCCGATTTTGAAATACTCCTCCACAAAGAGTGTCCAAACTTTACATAACAGTAAAGCTGCTAACAAGGCATGACAACTTAAAAGGACACTTACACAAGATAGGCTCATACAATGGGGACCTAAATTGCAAAATGTGCGACTAGTCTAGGACGAATCGCACAAAACTATTCGACCTCAATTTTTTTATAAGATCCTCTTTAAATTGCCCTACTGATGCATGTTGCCAGGGGGCCACCTGGTGCCATATTGTTTAAACCAAAATTGATTAAACAATTGCAAGGAATTATTATTTCCCAAACGGACATTTTTTTTAATTCTTTATTAAAATACAAGTAAAAAGGATCCTATGACTTTTTACGATAAAAGTAATATTTTTAGAGATAGGAATTTTTAAAAGTTCGAAAAATCCCAAATTTGGGTACTTTTGAAACATGAAAAATATATTAAAAAAAAGAATAAAATATAAAAAATATTTTTTTTATTTTTTATGCAATAGTTAATAATATCCTTAATTGAGATTTAATTTTTTTAATTGTTTATATCTGTTTTTTGATTGTTTATTAAGCGCAATTAACCGCGCATAAAAAACAAAATAAAAATGCAACTTTTATTAAATAAAAATATTTGCCCAGGAGTTGGTAGATGAATGGTTAGTAATCAGCTCTCAAGTTTTTCAATTTTTTTTTTAACTTTTCAGTGATTATATCCTGGTAGGCAACAGTTTTCCAAAATAAAATATTATTTAATGACTACGCTAAATCTCCCCGGAAAATTTTCCTTTTTTCAGGTCACTTTAGTCACAATATATAATATTTATAACTTAAGTTTTTGAACTGTTAAAAAATTAACGGTATCAATCTTTTTAGTTTTAGCGCAACCTATTATTCTTTAAAAATATCCTTAAAACATTATTTAACACAAAGTTCACAAACATTAAACTTATTGCTCCATTTTATAACTAAAACATATTTAAACAAAAAATATTTTTATTTAATTTACCCAGTTATTGTTTAGATGTGTGGCTCCACCTATTTTTATTTATAAAAAATCGAAAAACAGAGATATTAATATGATTTTTTCATTAATTTTAGCAATTTCTAGTTATTTGTTTCATATTCTAGGCGTAAAAAGAAAAAATTTAAAAAAGAAAATTAAAATAAAAATATCTTTTTTTAATTTTTCTAAACGAGAATATTGTCATTTTTAATTTTCTTTTTATAATTTTATTTTTAATGGACTTTAAGAATACAAAAAAATATTGGACAACTTAAAGAAAACTTAATCTTGTTGACTTTACATTCCAAAAAAGTGGGGCAACACATCTAAACAATTACCATCTACCCTTTAATAGAGGTTTGGTTGGTTAGTTTAAGCGGTTTTGGTTGCGTGCCCATATTTACATTCACTCTTCTTTATCAGGTCCAATAGATTTATAAATAGATTAATATAGTTTACTAAAGTGTTCATGTTGAAGAAAAATTTGCTCTGTATATGTCTTAACGATCTTTTTTATAACAATGAATTGCAATCGTATATTATGTGTGACGCTGTCTCCTCATCCTTCCTGCAAAGCCTACATGTTTTGAAATCGTAATCTACGCCAATTTTCTGCAAGTGTTTTCTTAGGTGACAGTAGCCTGTCAGAAGTTTTACTTCTTGTCTTAACTGAGTGCACCCCAGGAGGGGGAACTCAGCTGTTAGTTTCTTGGAAGGGTCGCCTAGCGATGCCTTTTCATGTCTTTGGCCAGGCGATGTCTGCCAATATCCTGGGGGGGGGGTATTTTCTGATATTGGGTCAGAAGATTGTTCATAAATGACAATCAAACTGAGAGAAGAAATAATCGGCTTACATTGCTATACTAAAAGAATTATATACCACTGATCTTTTTCGGATAATGTCGAAAAATTTAAAATGTAGCAACACTGTCATCGAGAGTTAACGTTATGATTTGACAGCATTACCAAAATGCTAATCTACTGATGCTAAGGAGGTTTTTTGTCAACTAGATTGAAATATTTGTTTTCCGAATTACAAAGCATTCATCCGTTTTTGTCTAATTGGCATCAAAACAAAAAAAACAATTGCCTTAAAACACCTTTCACATTTTTATAGTTTAAAACATGCAAAAAATCTCCTTAGGATTTATTTTTCACGATGTTGCAATTGCTTAATTTCCGGGCCCAACCGCTCGTAGTTAACATCGATCTTAAACATCGGAAAATAATATCAATGTCGCAAAAACATCGGAATTAAAACATCGGTGTTGAAACATCGATATATTCTGTGTTAAAATCGATGTTTTGAATTTTTTATTAATAGATGGCACCAGTAATACCTGTGTTTACTACAGTGGCTTTTTCGGCTTTTTTCCTATATCACTATGTATACACAGTACTGTTTGTTTAATATTTATATATAGTTAGATTGCTAGGACAAAGCAACGCAGCAACGGTAGAGTTTAAAAAAATATAGTTAGATGTGGGATATATATCTCTCTCTCAAATTACATTTCTTTTTAAATCAGTTTTACGTGTTAAAAAAACCTAAATTCTCAAAACATCAAAATGTGTACGTCGATGTTAAAAGAAGATCGTATTAGAACTATCGATGTCAAAACATCGATATTCGATGCGCATTCCTAGCTTCGTAGCACTCAGGAATGAGACGTAAAATAGTCGCGTCTTTCGCGCGCACGGTATAAGGTTAACACGTTGAAGCGCGTTTAGATTTGCAACAGTTCCTTCTGATATATGTTACCGTCAATGTCAATATACTGTGTAGATTTTCCATTATACGAAACGTGTATTTAATTATTTACTTTACTTCTGGCTTTCGTTTGAAAAAAGGTAGGTTGTTAAAACTAAATATTAGTTTTGGTGGTAGGTTTTAATTAGTAGGTTTATTTTTAGAAAATGAGTAAAAGGCAGATTGGGTCATTAGATACTTTTGTTAAGAGGATACGACCTCAACCTCAAGATTCTAAAACCTCTTCACATTGTGATAGCAATAATAAGGAATGTAAAAGTTTGCCTTCAACAAGTACGAGTACAGAAGCTCAACATGATATTCCACAGATGAGGTATGACATCGGAGAATATATAAGTCCCGACAAAGAACCAATTTCTGACAATGATAAATACAATTTATTAAAGAAATCGTTCGTTCCTGGAAAAGATTTTAAATTTCCATGTTCCATTCACAAAAAAATGAGAAAGAAATTCGATGTTTTTTGTCTTCCAAACATTTTGAATCGTTTAATTGGCTTACTTACTCCCAAAAATCAAGTGGTCTTTATTGTAAGTTTTGGGGCCCTTTTTTGCAAGATATGGTGGTGTTAACAAAACTACTCCATTAAATAAGTTAGTTCGCGTGCCACTCCGTAAATATTCTAAATTATTTGGAAAGGATGGAGACTTGGTTGTTCACCAGTCAAATAAATATCATCAACAGTGTACAGAGTACGCTGAAAATTTTATTCAAACTTATGAACATTCCGAAAAAGAAATTATTAATATTTTGGATTCAAAAGAACTAATCAAATTAGACAAAATCGAGAGAGACTGCGTCCCATTATTGAGACATTAATATTTTTAGGACGTCAAAATATACCACTGCGAGCCACAGAGATGTTGGAAGGATTGATTTAGAAGAGTCAATTACAAATTATTCAAATGAAGGCAATTTTAGAGAGCTTCTTAGATTTAGAGCCTCCAGTGGTGACATTGAATTAAAAAATCATTTAGAATCTTGTAGCTCTAACGCATCATATACCAGCAAAAATATTCAAAATCAATTAATCAAAATCTGTGGCAACGAAATATTAAATAATATTTTTCAACAAATTAAAGTCTTTAAGTATTACAGTATAATGTTTGACGAAACCACTGACTTAAGCCATAAATCCCAAATGTCTTTAGTTATAAGGTACTTAGGACGATAAAATAAAAGAAGATTTTGTTTCATTTTTGGACTGTTATGATAATTTAAACGATCCAGAACATGAACCCAAGCTAACAGGAGAAGCTTTGGCTGGTCTTGTTTTGTGTTTTCTTAGGGATCATGGATTCAACCTGGAAAATTGTGTTGGCATTAGTACTGACACCTGTAGTGTCATGCTTTCAGATAAAAAGGGGGCAGTATCTGAACTGAAAAAATACCTGCCAAACGCAATAAAATCTCCATGTTTAAGTCACTCTCTTAATTTATCTCTTTCAAAATCTAGTAATGTTCAAGAAGTTAGGAATTGTGTAGGTGTAATGAAAGAGGTCATAGCATTTTTAATGCTTCTTCTAAAAGGCATTTTGTTCTTACAAATTCAGGTGATGAAACCTTAAAAAAGTTATGCGAGACAAGGTGGACTGAAAGACACGAGGCAGTGCTAAAATTTAAGCTTTGTTTAGAAAATATTGTAGAGGCTTTACAAAATATATCTACATGGAAAGATGCTCAAACATCATCCAAAGCACAAAGTCTCATGGCATCAGTTTTATCAACCAATTTTATAACCGCTCTTTACGCTTTATCTTTTGTTTCGACAATAACTCTCAATTTAAGTAAGATTTTACAAAAAAAAAATTGGACAAATGCTATGCCAAAACTTTGATAGATGACATTTTGTCCGTCTTGAAAGATAACCGGCAAAATGCAGAAGTCGAGTTCGGAAAAATTTTTAAAGATGTAAAACAATCTCATAATAAACTAGATATTTCAGTCTTATTACCTCGACGTGTTGCAAGGCAGTCTAATCGTTTTAATTTAGATACGTCTGATCCCGAAGCTTATTACAGAATTTCGATTTTTATTCCTCTGCTTGAAAACATAATAGAAGATATTGAATTTAGATTTCAAGACGAAAGAGTATCTAACGTGTTTTATCTTAATAACCTAACTCCACATAATTGTCTAAAAATTACTGAAAATGAGTTGGCTCAAATGTCTAATGAACTTTCCAATTATCTGGGGTCCCTCTTAAGTCAAAGTGCAAAATTGGTTTTTGAAAAACTAAGGGGAGAGCTACTTTTATGGAAAAAAAATGGGCCAATTCCGAAACCCTCCCAGATAATGCATTGCTTGCACTTTCTCTTTGTGACGAAGATATTTTTCCTAATATTAAAGTAGCTCTTTCTATTCTCTGCGTGCTACCTGTCAGCGTGGCATCAGCCGAGCGCAGTTTTTCTTCCCTAAAACGGCTAAAAACTTGGCTTAGGTCCACAATGTCTCAAGAACGTTTGGTGGGTTTAGCTTTACTTCATATTCATAGGGACATTTCTGTTGACGTATCGAATGTAATAGATATATTTGCAAAACAAAAAAAAAGAAACCAAGAATTTATTATTTAGTTGCTTTAGTGGTTTTGTTCAGTATTAGTAAAACAGGTTTTGGTTAGTTTAGTTATTAATATTTTCTTCAAAAAATGTATTATTTAGTTAATGTAGTTTGGTATTAATTACTAAAGTTTATTCAACTTGCATAAGTAATATATTTTATTAAGATACCAATTTATTAGTTTAGTTTCGTTTAGTATTATGTTACTGTACATCATAATTCACAAAGTAAGAAAAAAATATACGTGTGATTGTATTGAATATTCTTTGCCGCACAAAATTGAATGCAGTCACCGGTCTATTTTTTTAATTTTTTAAGTTTTATAAAAATATTTATATTTTATCTGGGTTATGTTGACTGACGAATACAAACTTTCAAAATAATTTCTGACTTATTGATTAGTCTCTGGGGGGGTAATTACCCCCATTACCCCCCCGTAGGACCGCCCCTGTCTACAAATTAAAAATTACAAAAAACAATTAAACTATTTAAAAAGGTAAATCATTAAGATTTAACATTCGTTATTAATAAAATAGCCTACAAATATAAAATTTTGAGCACTTCTCGTGGCGTTATCTCTTTTTTAAATAACAAGATAATTTAGTTAATTTTTGTACAGTTATGTAAAAATTAGTTCAATTACAAACATTTAAAAGGCCAAACTTTCGAAAACACCAATTTGTTTATAACTGTGCACATGACTTGTTTATAGCAAAAGAAACATTGTTCAGAGGTTTTTTTTAAGCAATAATAAAAATGTAAAAAGTAATAATAAAACTCGTTTTTTTTTTTTGTTTAACCAAAACTGACCAGAATCAGCCAGAACTAACGAAAAGTAACCAAAACTAACCCACCAATAAATAAAATAGTATATAAAGTATATTTAAATACATTTATATAGTTTTTTTATTTAATGTAACAAATGTATTTAAGCATTGATATAAATATGAAAAATAATTTATTAAATAATAAATTAGTTTAATTAATAATAATAGTAAGTAATAAGTAATAAGTAATAATTAAGTTAGTTGGTACATTGCGTATGGTATTTTTTACATTTAACTAAAGTATATGAGAATTGTTGTATTCTATTAAAAACTTTGTGTCTTAATATGAATATCAATGCTAAAATAAATTTTGTTAAATTAAATAAAAAAACTACCTAAATATAAATATATTTAGATAAACTTTATATACCATTTTATTAATTGGTGGGTTAGTTTTGGTTAGTTATGGTGGGTTAGTTTTGGTTCGTTCTGGTTAGTATTGGTTAAAAAGAAGAAAGGAAAAAAAGTTTTAAATTTATTTTTTATTGTACACTATTGTCGCCAGGAAAAAAGATCTGAACAATGTTTCTTATGCTTCAAACAAGTTCAGTGCAAAGTTACAGACAAATAGGAGAAGGGGCGTTTTCGAAAGTTTAAAAATATAACTTAAAAAATAGTTTATTGTTAAATTATTTAAATTTAATTAAATTAGATTTTTTTATTTCAATTTTCGTACTTATTTTCTAATCTAGAGGAAAAAAAAATTAAAAAAATATAAAAAAATTTTACAAAAAAATGTTTTTTAACGATGTTTATTATTGCCGCCAAAAAAGGACTTTAGAACATTGTTTCTATGCTTTTAGAAAGTTTTGTACAAACGCACACACAAATCAAAGGGGGGCGTTTTTGGAAGTTATACAAAAAAATGTTTTTTAACAATTTTTATTATTGCCACCGAAAAAGGACTTCGGAACATTGTTTCTATGCTTTTAGAAAGTTCTGTACAAAGACACACACAAACCAAAGGTGGGGGGCGCTTTTGGAAGTTTAGCCTTTTAGAAAATTATCAACGTATCTATTATTTCTTCTTAATTCGTTTATACATACATCAATATCAAAATTAATATACCCATAATACTTTTGAGGATGCTGTGAAGCCCCAATTACAGTAGGCAGTACTGATTTAATATTAATGTTCAAAGACACAAATTAAAAATAGTATAACTGAGAATTGCATTGTCCTTTTCCTTTTTTCTTTACTATCCCGGTTTTCATCTCGTCCCTCGGGAATAGCCGGTAATTAGCACAACTGGGTTTTAAATAATTAATGTGCCGTTTGGTTGAAAACCGTAGCTTAGGAGAAACCCAAGAGAGCAGTAACATATTTACGAAAATTTAGCGCCTAGTGCTAAAAGCTACTTAGCGTGTGCTTTCGGATTTATATTTTTAGAAAGTCGAGTTTTGTTAATAGATATATCCATTTTTCCTTTGCTTTTGCATTCTTTTTATCCCCATATCCCTTGGTAAATTTTTTCAATTAAATTTTTGACATTTAAATTCATTTAAGGCTACAAAACGTAAAAAATATCCCTGTTGAGTTGGCCAAATTTACAAAGAAAATTTTTTCACAAAAATTAAAATAAGAAAATCATCAGGCTATCGTTCAATTTCAAGTTATACTAATGTTCGATACAAACACTATAATAAATTAGTTTTGTTTTGCGTTATTGATATTATAACAAGTTGTTTACAATTTCGGTAACCATAAATTCTGTTTTGGAAACTTTTTTATTAATAAATTATTAAAAGTTAGTTAATCTGCTTTATTCCCAAATTAAGAAGTATGGTTTTTTATTTATTTCGTTTCAAACACATAATAAATATTAAATGTATAACTAAATATACCTGCTTCAACAGTATGTTGATTATTTTACAGACTGTCACCTTGTTTGGGTTTGTGTAGAGAAATTAGAACCATACCTGAAAATTAAAAAATCATTAAATAAAATTTGGTACAAACTATGTATATAAAATATATATGTATATCAGGGTGTTTTTCTTCCAAATATATATTTTTTTCGGTCCCATTGTAAAATCTTGTTAAAAATACCCCCAAAAAATTCCCTGAAAGTTTCAGCCCTTAATATTAATATTAATTACTCGCCCAAAGCGTGTGAAGATTTTCCATTTAAAAAGCACGTTAACTTTGTCCTTTTTTTATTTCTATAGCTCAGCAGCATTTTATATTATCGTCTTGCACAAAGACGGGATTTTTTAAGAATTGAATGCTCTACAAAAGTGTCTATTGCGGCAAAGTCGCAACTCACACCGGCGAGGTAGTACGGGTCACTAAACCTATATTTTTTCCGTTTTTCTGTCATTTTATCATAAATGACAAGAGTTACACAAAAAAGATACATGACAAAGTTATTGAAAATATAATTTCCTACAAAAAAGTTCCTAATAGTCGAATCGCTAAGCCCAACAGTTCTCGAGATATTTTTCCTTTAATTAATTTTACTATAATAATTAGATTAGATTAGATAAGATTATTTGAGCGGAGATTAATTGTGGTTTCTCCTATCGTTCCTTAGAGTACCTTGTCCAGGCCCGTCTTCTTAACTAGACTCCAGGGTCTTGACACTGGCCACTCCATATATCCTGCCGGTTTTGGCTTTTCCTCACCAAGCCTAGCAAACCTAAGCCTACATAGTGCTTCACAGTGGCACCACACATGTACGGCTGTTTCTTTAGGCTCCTGGCAGAACCTACACAGGCTATCCTCCACCAGGCCTATTTTTCGAGGTGCTTGTTAAGTTTGCAATGTCCTGTTAGTTGACCTACCGTTATCCTTACGACCCTACAACTGTGGCTCAGTAGGTCCGAGGTAAACTTAGCCGAGCAGATCTTAATGAACTGCTTTGCCTGTCGTTGTCCTGGTGTTTTTAACCACCAGCTTTGAAACTCTCTGTCTACCCAGCCCTTTATAGATGCTTTAAGGAGGCCTGCCGAGATTCCACAGAATGGCTCAGGGCCTATTATTTCCATGGCTGATCCTCTTTTGGCTAGGTCGTCGGCCTCTTCGTTACCTGAGTGGCCCTCGTGGCCTGGTACCCAGGCTACCGTAAGTTTGTTTGCCAAGCCGACTTTATCCAGGGCCTGTATACAGTCCCCCACTAGTTTGAAATTAACCTTTGGAGAACTGATGGCCTTTAGGGCCGCTTGGCTGTCTGAGTAAATGACGATGTTTTTTCCTTTACTCCCTTTTCTTTAATCAGCACGGCACAATGCATTATTGCTGCGATTTCCGCTTGGAAAACCGTGGCGTGCTGACCAAGACTTAAGGTATCTTTTCTCTAGGCTTGTCTCCATAGATGCCAGCTCCTACTCTCTTGTTGGTCTTGGAGCCATCTATATACCAGATATGATTTTAATACTACAAATTATAATTTGTGAAAATTTCATAGTAAAATTAATTAAAGGCCAGATATTTCGAGAACTGATGGTCTTAGCGATTCGATTAGTAGAACCTTTTTTGTAAAAAATTAACTTTCCAGCAACTTTGTCATATATCTTTTATATCTTTGGGCGAGACCATAACATTAAATGCTACTGAGTTATAGATATTTAAAAAAAAGGTCAAAGTTTAAGTGCTTTTTAAATGGAAAATCTTCACACGCTTTGGGCGAGTACCTAATATTAATATTAAGGGCTGAAACTTCCTGGAATTTTTTTTGGGTATTTCCAACAAAATTTCACGATGGGACAGAAAAAAATATATATATATTTGCAAAAAAAATTACCTAATATATATATATATATATAAAATATTATATATATATATATATATATATATATATATATATATATATATATATATATATATATATATATATATATATATATATATATATATATATATATATATATATATATATATATATATATATATATATATATATATATATATATATATATTTTTTTTTTTTTTTTGCAAAAATATTAAAACATTATGGAAAAGTTTGATTTTTCTTTCTCATTTATTACCCTGAAAAAAAATTGAAAATTATTATTTTTATTATTTTTAGACTTTTTTCACAAGTTTTGAAGTGGAACTCAACTAAATAAAATAAATAATTTATAATAAAAAGAAAAGACCAAAATCACAATAATAAGAAAAAAAAAATTCTTCTTATTTTGGACCGAAATTTTCTGTCAAAATTACATTTTTGTTAATATCTTCTTTATCATTTACCTTATCAAAAATGTTTATATAACTTCTCATATTTATAGACAATTTGAAAAGCTTTATTTCTTGTTTTATGAAATTTTTTCTATCTCTTATAGTTTATATAGTCCAAACATTCCGTGGTAGCAGGTTTCTGTCGGTAAATGTACCGTATCGGTTTTTTGGGTCTTGATTTTTTTCTGTTTGGCTCTCAAATTTGACCACAGATTTGCGTTCAGCAAAAAAAAAGGGAAGAAAATTTTAGTTCGACACCCAACAGACACCACTTTTTTTGTAATTTATATTTTCAAAAATCAAATTTTACATCAACACCTATTAAATTTTAATTAAATTAAATAGTTCTTATTGTTCTAAATACTCCTACTTCTTAAACATTACAAAAGTTCCTGCTGCTATATAATTAAATTAGTATCTGGTGGTAATTTCAGTTCGTCACTAAATAATCGACTAAATTAACTTGACTGGCTACCTACCATGCCGCCCCCACTCGCCACCCCTCCCTGTGGTGCATCCTCGCGTCTCTCAAAAGGGATAATCAAAATTTTATTTTTTGCTGGAAACTGTTTTTGCATTTAACTGCTTAAAAGGAATGTCCCGATTTTATCTAGTAATGAATGATGGTGGTGTAAAGGCCCGAAGAAGACATGGTAAAAGATATGATCAAGAGTTAAAAGGCATATTGACTGCAATAATATGGAGTGTCATTATTTATGACTTTTAGTCCCCTCTACTGCTTATTTTGGATGGCAATATCGCACGTTACTTTCAAAAAAATTAAGGAGATATTTTTAACTAAAATACTTCTGGTTTTTAATATTTTAAAAAGCAAATGCTTGACATGTTGCGAATTACCAAAAGAATAGTTTGAAATAAAAAAACCTATTTATATACCATCGTCCTAAAACTATTTTTTATCCCAAACCAAACATATACAGACACTGGACATTTTTGGTAGATGTATACTAAACTTTTAACTACCTTCTTTAATGCTGGCTACACTTCGACATAGGCTTGAAGGTGAACTTACAAGAGTGCCCGATTTTTACTGTTTGTCCGCTGATATAGGTTATGTTTGTGACTTCACCGTTTTCCCCAGAACGAGAATTTATTTTATTATTATTTTTTAAATATTAAACTTTAAAAAACTAATTTATATGTAAACCTACTATTAGGTCTATAGTGAATGCTATTTGATAAAATTAAGACTTTATCCGCGTAAAACATCACCACTTAAAAAAGACAATTAAAATGCATTTTCCATTTAGCTATAATTTTTTTACTGAAAATAGGTAGCAAAATTTAAAACTAGCTAAAATAAAGTTATATAAATATAACCTATTAAAATACATACTTTTTATTTATAAATTCTGTTAAAAAAAAACGAACGGTCAATGACCCTTGTCTCTGTAACTTGCACCTACACTAAAAATACAATTTAACTATATGCAATAAAAAACAAACTAATATCAAAGTTCCAATGTCTAAAAAGCTTAAAATATAACCAAAAACACAAAAAAAGCTTCCAATGCGATGTGAATCAAAAATTGTAAACAAAACAGTAGGGAAAACAATTACGTCACAAATATTGAATTGACATTTAAATTTGGCATATATAAGCTTAAATGGAATCGAGCAATCCTGTGTAAGTTTACCACCGTTGGGCTTAGCTGGCCAGGAAAGGGATACGCCAATCAGAACAATTATAGTAATTGTTACTGATGGTTAGGATTTCTGTATTACTTAGTATATTAACTGAACTCTCGCCCTTTATTTAATGTTTTGTATTATTATGATGCAAATTTTATTTTTTACAGCAACAAAGATTTTTATAAAAAAAAATGTTAAAATTTAAAATTCAAAATTTATTCATTTGTCAACCAAGTCTTGGCACACGCTTAATTTATCTTTTAAAAATTATTTTATCTCAAACTGCTTTAACACAAAACAGAATATAAAACAATTAACAAAAGTTACTTCAACCTCGCTAAAACTAAAACAGGAACTAAATGATCGCTATCAGTTGCACTTGCAGAGAATATTAAATAGATTTTGTACAATCGCCGAATTATTCCATATGCAGTTTCCAGCTTTTTGTTGAGAGCAAAAAGTGGTGAAACTGTTATCTTAATGGTTCTATCTGCGTAATACGTTTAAGAGAATAACTCAATTCTGAAAGCTTTGTTTTAAAAAATAAATTGTTTTTATATATTGCACACTAAAGAGTTTAGTCCCGATGTAAGCTAAAAAAGTTGATACTTGCATACTATCATTTTTCCATCTTTGGACAGTTTACACAAGCCTAAGCACTAACGCATTATGGGTGTATTAAGTAGAGTAAAAGGCAGTTTATTTATGCGGGACTTAGCGATTTAGAGTTTGGAGGAAAAGGGAATACATCTGAAGGCAGCAGGTGTCATATTCTAAGGAAAAAGAAACAAGCAAAGTGGGAAGTTCGGAGCCTTTAATAAAGGGATGTATGGGAGTAGCACTACGCGTTGTTCTATTGGAAGTAGCTAGAGAAGGAATTTATTTTTTAATTTTTCGGAGCAGAAGACGCAAAAATACCTATAAAAGAGTAACAAATCCCCTAAAGCTTGTCGATTGTTAAAAAAGAAAGATTTTCTGTAAGATTATTATTAAAACAAAACACTCTTTTTTGGATAGTATTAAAAATATTAAAAGTTGTGGAAGACGTCATTCCTAAAACATAAATACAATTTTTCAGAGAAAGTCTTATATAGGATAGTAACAGAGTATACAGATTAAAAGGGAAGAAATCGAGGCAAAAATACTTTCAGGCTCAAAAGAGGAACGCGACTTTTTTTAAAGCTACAGTGACAATGGATGTAATATGTTTGTGTCATTTAGGGATATTCTCAAAAGTAACGTTCAATCTGAACAAGGTTTTTGGAGCCCTAAATTAATATTAATTAAGGTCCTGTAAAAGAGGTGTCCCCATTAGCCTGTTTGCCTAAAAATTAATATATATATATATATATATATATATATATATATATATATATATATATATATATATATATATATATATATATATATATATATATATATATATATATATATATATATATATATATTTATATTAATAATATTTTTTCAGAAAAAATCCTGAAAATTCGATTTTTTTATTATAGTTCGAAAAATATTGCATTTAGACAAAAATACTATATAACTCAAGTTTAAGTCTTTGTTAAAATACATAGTTTATAACGTAAACTAAACTTTTAAGATGAAATTACGCCTTTTCTCGATTATTTGCTGTTTGACTCCCAATTTTGACTTCATATTCGTGTTCGGGGAAAAATACTCCAGAAAATCCTAGTTCGACACCCAGCACACACACTTTTTGTTGTAGTCCTGTGTAATGAATGACATCCCCATCAGTACAGTAAACATGCCGTTTAACAGAAAACTCTTAATTATATCTTTTACCAGGTCTTTTTCTGACCTTGGCACTACCATTATGCGGTACTAGAGAAAATGGGAACATGCATTTTAAGCAATCAAATGCAAGAAATAATTTTCAGGAAAAATAAAATTTTGACGAAGCCTTTTAAGAGACGTGAGGGTCCGCGGCTGGGTGGGGCAGCGAGTGGGGGCGGTATGGTAAGTAGCCAGCCAAGCCAATTTAGTCGATTACTTAGTGACGAACTGAAATTGCCATCAAATACTAATTTAATTATATAGCGGTAAAGAATTAGGAGTATAATAGTCAGACCTACTTAATTAAATTTAAATTTAATAAGTATTGATGTTTGCAATAAAGTTGATTTATGAAAATTTGGTAATAACACAGGTCCACAAAAAAAGTGGTTTGTGCTGGGTGTCGGACTAAGATTTTCTGACGTATTTTTTTCCGCTGAACACGAATCTAAAGTAAAAATTGGGGGTCAAACAGCAAAAAATCGAAAAAAACGCAAAAACCTATACGGTACATTTACCGACAGAAACCTGCTACCACGAAATGTTTGGACTACGACTATATAAATTATAAGAGATACAAAAAATTTAATAAAACAAGAAATAAAGCTTTCCAAATTGTCTATATAAAAATTTATATAAACATTTTTAGTAAGGTAAATGATAAAGGGGATATTAACAAAAATGTAATTTTGACAAAAAATTTCGGTCTAAAATAGGAAGAAAAATATATTTTATTATTATTGTAATTTTTGTCTTTTCTTTTTATTATAAATCATTTATTTTATTTAGTTGAATTCAAAAACTTAAAACTAGACTAGAAAAAATCTAGAAATAAAAAAAAAAGGTTTTAATATTTTTCCAGAGGTATACCTTAAAAAAAATTGTATTGAGTCGGCTTTTACTTGGTGAAAGTCCATTATACCGAAGTAATAAATTAGAAAAAATAATTTTGAAACTTTTCCACAATTTTTATTTTTTAAGTTTTATTTACAAACTCGACATGTTCGCAACACTGTTGCTTCTTCAACGAAGTTAAGGTAACTGATATTTACTGTAAAAATTCGGTTTTTTAATTATAACTTGAAAAATATTGCATCTAGACATAAAGATATTACAAAACAAAATAGTTTAGGTTCTATAAAGTTTTGTGTATCTTATATAGTTTTTAATAAATTGATGTTTTAAAAAATTGTTAATATCTGAAAATACCCTTTTTTCGATTGTTTGCTGTTTGACCCAAAATTTTGACTTCAGATTCGTGTTCAGCGGAAAAAAATACGCCAGAAAATCTAAGTTCAACACTCAGCATACCACTTTTTTTATAGACCTGTATAATTACTTGAAATAAAACTAAAGAACAGTAAAAGACAATCTCTCTCTATCCTAATAAAGGGTTAAAACGGGCACTGTCAAAACTCTTTATTAATAATTTTTGAATTCTGTTGGCGATTTCACAGTTATCATTCTTTATACCATTTAGGCCGCTTAAAAAATCTAAAGATCCCTTCATGCCAACTATCTTATATATTGGCTTGCAACTGTTCTACAGGCTAGTACTGTGCCCCTAGTTCTTTGTGTTTAAACCTCCTAATGCCATGTCTGACAACACTCTGCCACGGTCCTTAGACTTCTGTAAAGTGTTTCAGCCTTTTCCGAAAAGAAACTTTAGTTTTTCGTAAGCCGTAAAAATTTCTATGGTGGGGTAATTTAAACCGATACAGTCAGTAGCCAATCGAAATATAAACAACTTTATGCAACTTTTTTTCTTGGAGTAAAATAAGAATAATTTATGTTTACAGATGAAATTTTTTAGATATTTTTGTTTTATTAAAAGTTATTATTTTTGTAATAAAAATATATATATATATATATATATATATATATATATATATATATATATATATATATATATATATATATATATATATATATATATATATATATATATATATATATATATATATATATATATATATATATAATATATAATATATATATATATATATATATATATATATATATATATATATATATATATATATATATATATTATATATATATAAAATATATAATATATATATATATATATATATACATATATATATATATATATATATATATATATATATATATATATATATATATATATATATATATATATATATATATATATATATATAAAATATATATATATATATATATATATATATATATATATATATATATATATATATATATATATATATATATATATATATATATATATATATATATATATATATATATATATATATATATATATATATATATATATATATATATACTTAACAAGTGTTTTTTCACGAACCATTCATAATATATTCTTTTATATTTTCTTGCTTAGTGGTTCTTGTGGCTTAGTGGTTCTTGTTACCAAATAAAGATACAACCAACTTTTTATCTATACCATATATACAAGGGTTATCAGAAGATCTACAAACATATTTTAAACAACAAAATATTTCTGTATGTCATAAAGGTCATAACCTTTTGCAAAGGCATTTAGTTCTCTAAAAGTAAAACACCAAAAAATAAAAAGCCCATACAATTTATCAAATACCTTGTAACGACTGTCCAAGCGTATACATAGGCCAAACAACTCAATACCTCCCAAACCGACTAAATGGCCACAAATATGACAAGAAAAATAAAACGGCATTAACAAAACACGAAAGCCAAAACATTACATAAGTTTAACTTTCAAGACACCAAAATTTTAAAAACTGAATTTAATAATCAAAAAAGAAATTTATGGAAATGCTTTACATTAAAAAAAACACAAATGCAATAAATGACAGGACCGACATAAAAAATTTAAGTAAAATTTATTATAACGTAATAAATTAAATAACGAGAATTGTTGACAATTATACTTAAAATAAAATCAGGTTTGGGAAAAAATATAATTATATTTTTTATAATCAACATAAATAAAAACCACAAACACCGGGAAAAAAAACATACCAGCATCTCAATTCCTGAGCCAATTCTTAATAGTAATATTTTAACCGTATAACTATGAATGTACAAATTGTGTGTTGTTGTCTTTCTGAATAGTTTTTAGTGGTTGACATGTAAATTTTAATTTGTTGTGTACACATATATGCTTTTATTTTAAATGGATTATCCTCCTATGGGTAAGTCAGAAGAAATCTAGGTTGTTTAGATAGCATATAATGATGATAAATTTTAAATTGTAAAAAAATCCTCCACATCATATTTTAAAAATTGTGTTTAAAATTGAACTTGTTGGGAATAAAATATATTTGTTGTAGACATTGAGAAAGGCCAAACAAGCCGAAACGTTTGTGAATAAATTAAAAAGGAAATGAAAATCCTTTTTATTTCGTAATTTAAAAAAAATAAAACAAGAACCACTAAGCCCAAGAAAATATAAAAGAATATATTATGAATGGTTCGAGAAAAAACACTTGTTAAGAATATAGTACAGAATGGGTGAAAATCTGCTAAATTTTGATTATATTAGAACAGTTTACAACCAGGACACTATCACCGAAATGAAAAATTTTACAAAACTCAACTCTAAACTGGCAAACCAAAAAAATCGACGAAACTTTTTACTAAGATGCAAGTCAGAAGAAATAACACCAACATTTTTAAATATAAAAATAAAACATTTAGCTTTCTTTTCGGCAAACTTAAGAGGAGGTTCTATAAAAATGTTTTACATAGTTTTACAAAAAGTACCTTAAATTTACTAATTACTGATACTAATGGTAACATAAAAAAGTTAGAAAATCAACTTAATCAAATAAAAATAAGCTGCAACAGG
>JAHBCN010000410.1:72500-192330 GCA_019359885.1 Listronotus oregonensis | reverse complement strand
CGTAGCACAATAAGTACTATTATGAAAATTTAAATTGCTAATTTATAATTAAATAAAATATTGAAATCTTGAAATCTTGAATAATAATGATTCATTGTTTTTTTATTTGAGAAATAAAGTTGACATTATTTTAAGGATTATTTGTAAGTGAGACAGGTAAAGTAGAAATAGGTAACGACAATATCAATCATTTAGTATAGAAAAATTATTCTATGTCACTTACATTTGCTTAACAATTATTTTATTTATATTTTTTTTTGTTTAATTAAAACATATATTTAAATTATTTAAAAATAAAGGAACACTTATTTAACTTACCTAAGAAACTACGCTAGAGATTTAAAAATTGGTTAAAAAGCTGATAAAAATAACATCTTTTGTATTTTTTTCTAACTGTGGTCGTTTAAACATTTAGTTGTTATGCTTTATGTTTCTTCTTTTTGTTGTATTTTAAATTTAACACTTAACGGATAACTGGCCTAATCTATTAAAATTAAATGACACTAAATAAATTCAAAAAATAATAATCGTTTTTAATTATTTTGTATGTAAGTAATAAAGAAAATAGAGCAGTCACAATAATAACTTTTAAAATATAATTAAATTAAAATTAAAAATATGCTTTAAAACTATATAAACCAAAATTGCTTAGGAGATATTTTATTTTAAATTATAAAAAGGCCCCTTAACTTAAAATCCAGTATGCCCAAAAAATAAATTTTATTGCAAATTGTTTACTACTAAGATTATTTGCTTACTTTTCAATATAAAGAGTCAGCCCGAAAATCGATAAAAATCTATTTTTGGGCTAAAATAATTTAATCAATAAAAAATGCAGGTCTGTATAGGTGTGAAATAAAAAAAACGCTTTTTCTTGAATTAACTATTTTGCAACATTCATTGTTTTTTTTGTCCACCGACTCTTTATATGCTAAAAACGAAAAGTATTTTGTTAGATCATTTTTTAAGCATCTCTTTTTTTCCCAAAATATTTTTTATATAAATTAAGAAACAACATTAAAAAAGAATTAAGAACAAACAATAATGACATTGTAGGCCCAGTAAGTCAAAAGAAATATTACATAAATATGCTATTTTTTGTTAATACCTTTATTTTTAAAAGTATAATTGGGATTCTCAGACCTTTAGACCAATGGTTCCCAAACTGGGGGACGCGTCTCCCCTTCCCTCCGGGAGGCGCAAAGCAACATTAAGAAGGGCGCGAGAGCTCCGAAAAATTAATAGAAATTTGTATCTTTAAAATAACAAAAAATTAGTTTAAATAAAACAAAGATTTATATATGAAAACGTTGTCTACAAGCTCAAACAACAAATATTTTTTTAATTCCGAAATTGACTTCATTATTGGAGAATAGTGATGACACTGCTAAAAACGAAGAGATTACAACATATATTATATCTCATCTAGAAAGTATCTTCGATAGATTACAACAATATTTTCCTAATTTAAATGACAATGATAAATATAAATTTGCTTAAAATCCTTTTAATTTTGATATAAACATCCTTACAGAAGAAATGAAAACACGACTCAGTGGCAAAAAATGACTTTGGAATATGCTGATTACTACATTATGGATAAAATAACTTCCCATCTATCGTGGAAATGACTTTAAAATTTTACATACCATTCTCGACAACCTACTTACGTAAAAAATAATTTTCTATTTTAATGGAAATTAAAAGAAAAAAACGGAGCCGGCTTGTTGTGGCTTCCGACCTACGTTGCTTACTTTCAAAGATAAAACCAAGACTTTCCGACCTTGTTAGTAAAATAAATGTTTTTGTATTGTGGGGGAAGTGGGGGACGCGAAAATTTCTTAATATCAAAAAGGGGTTGCCATAAAAAAAAGTTTGGGAACCACTGCTTTAGACCTTTTTGTTAAAAATGTATGGATATTCATTAGGAATGCATATCCTATAACTAAAGTAAATTATTTACAAAAAATGCAAAATAAAATACCTATAAACAAAGCGGAAACATCAGAAAGTAATTTTGCTTAATGATTAGCTCATATTTTATCAAACTATGTAATTTTATGTTGACGAATATGTCGTTTTTATTTACATTTTATCATATTACAATGTTTTATCATTTTCTTTAGGCATACTTGCAAATTTTTACAAAATATTGGCATATCGCGTTACTATTAAATGTTATTTATGTGATTCATATTAAACTTCATTGAAGTTTTTTCAAAATTATTTTATGTCTAGAGGTAAGAAACCTTCAATTACGGCGACATAACATATGTAAATTTATCTTAAATGCGGATTTAATTCAACTTTATTCAAAAAATATGCAAAACAATTTGGTACGTGTCCTCATCCGTTATCACTTGATAGCGGATTTACTTCGTCATGTCGGTAAAATTGGTCCCGTAATAACTTAGTCCTTCTTGTTTAAATTGGGTTGTCGAAAATGGTACACGATGCTTACTTTAGTAAATTATCATTGGTAGTTTATACCTAATAAGCATGATTTATTAAAATATCTATATTTTACCAGAAGTAGTTTAATATTAAAAATATTTTTAAAGATCTTTGGCAGCATTTAAACCATCTCATAATATGTTTTTTTTGACAGTCAGGTTTCTTTAAAAATTATACTTCTAATTTTTGTTTTTTGAAGTTTAAGAATTTAAAGCATTTATTAAATAATCTATATTCTGTTTTTATTTCTAGATAATATATATCTGATTTTCTAATGTACAGTAAAGGTTGAAAATATAAGGTCTGTTTGTTATACAGAAATATTTTACACCTTTTTGTGGCGGCGCGGCTCTGGGTACAAAGTAATGACGTAGATACTGACGTCAGAATACCTTCCCCTACGTTACCGATTCTCGCGAAAATAAACCGGTATGTTAACTGTCCTTACAATGTTCAACGCGGTATGTCGCCAAATTTGATGTTTGTGAATTATAAAATTTACTGGAATAGTACTTGAATCATATTGCATAAAAAGTTTGTGTTTTGCGTTACACAGTAAGTTGATTGTTTTTAAAGATTCATATCTAGTTTTTTAATTATTTATAGCCTTATTATAAAACAATTTAAACTAAAAGATTATTTTAAAGTAAAGCCGCGTTATATAAAGTGGCTAGCCATTTTTAAAAAACGGCCGAATTTGCAATGTCGCTACGACATATATATATATATATATATATATATATATATATATATATATATATATATATATATATATATATATATATATATATATATATATATATATATATATATATATATATATATATATATATATATATATATATATATATATATATATATATATATATATATATGTCTATTACAGGAATAAAAAATTTAGGTACAACAGGGTCAATTAAAAATAATACATTCTAAAGGATACTTTATTTAAAGAAAATATACTTTTATTCTCTTGTGCTTATACAAGTGCAAAAAACCTTATATACATAAAGTTAATATGTTTATGATACCTACGTAAATATCAAATAAACTTTACATATGTTACCATATGCTACAAAAATAATTACCAAAAGTAATAAAACTAGTTGCTGTTTTTTTTGAGACTACAACCTTACCATTTTTTAAAAAACTTTGGTATTCTAGAAGTAATGTTTTAATTTTTATCCTTTTTTTAGAACGGGCTGTTTTCGGCAATTCCGTATTTAGCCATGTTTATTTTAAGTTATGTTTTTGGATCCACTTCAGATGCCATAATCAATAAAGGCCTTATTAGTCGAGGCATATCCAGGAAAATATTTAATTCTATTGGTAAGTCGTACTTGCTACTAAAATAATATTACTTACGCGTGATTTTTTTTTTATTAAGAAGCAAATAAAATAAAGACGATTTAAAATAACTTACCAATAAAATGAAGCAACTTAAAAAAAATAAGATTTTATTACATCAAAAAGATTTTGAACCGTTTTGGATTTTTCAATAAATATATAAGTATATATATATATATACATATATATAACTTTGTTAATACGGCCCTAGATTTTTATTATGAGATTTGCACTTCTTAAGATCTCAAAACTAATATATCACTTATTCAAAAAAGTGCTAATAATTGGCATTTTCCAGTAAGAAGTTATGTAGTATAAAGAGATAGAAAAACAGTTCTTTACTAAGATCTTAATTGTGGACTCATTAAGAATAGTTTTTCGATTAATTTCTACACATCATTGGCTATTTCGGGACATTTTCATTTCTTGAAATCCATAATAAAAATACAGGGCCGAATTTAAGAAAAAACAAAGTTGATAAAATTACTGATCGAGATATATATATATATATATATATATATATATATATATATATATATATATATATATATATATATATATATATATATATATATATATATATATATATATATATATAGTATATATATATATATATATATATATAAATATGTATATATATATATATATATATATATATATATATATATATATATATATATATATATATATATATATATATATACAGGGTGGAAGTCTGTGAAGTGGGACCCCCCATTTATTGCTTTAAATATTCAAATTGGAAAAAAATGTTTTATACAAAAATATTTTGGTTTTTGCTGCTCTATATTTTGCGAATAACGATATGTATACAGGGTATATCAAAAAGCCCGTACAAGGACAAAGTTTATTTTTTTAAATGACTCCCTATATTTTTTGTTGCATTTTTGTTTTCAACATAAAATTCTAGATATTTTTTATTTGGCATATAATATCCCTATATTCAATTGTTTAAGAGACATTCTCATTTAAATACAAATTTAGAATGAAAAAATCCGCTCATCTCTTAATGTTGTTTTACGTTTCTATGGTTTTAGCGGTGTTTGTAGAGTGACAAAATAGCCATAGTAATAATTAATAAGTAATTAGATATCACATGACAAGTAGAAATAGGTAAAACCTTAAACAAAGAAAAACACGATTAAAACATTTTTTTTACAGATTAATAAAACTGTCATTTTGACATTTTTATTTATCTTTATAGCAAAACCAAAATCGATTTGTTGAGACAATGACTCAATACCCACAAAAAATAATCTTTTGGCGGGAATTTTCGGCCACCATATCTTTGGACCATTTTTCCTTGACCGAAATTTGAATGCGGAGTACTTTCTGGAACTTTTAGAGAAACAAATTTTGCCTGCTTTGAACAACCTTGCTCGTGAAAATCAAGAGATTTGGTATCAAATGGATGGCTGCCCAGCACACAGTACCAGAGCTGTGCGCGAATACTTGAACAACGCATTTAATAACGACATCATAGGCCCGAACCACGCAATATCTTGGCCAGCCAGGTCTCCGGATCTTTCGCCAAACGATTTTTTTCTATGGGGACATTTAAAAACTAAGTTTTATACCAATAAAAAATATGAAAATTTAGACCAGCGAAGGAATGCTATTTCCGCTGAATGTGCCAGAATATCGATGTACCAACTAGCCAACGTAAGAAATGAGTTTTACAATCGTTTGGGTTATTGTCTGGCAGTTAATGGAGGAATATTTGAGCATTTGATTAAATCCTGATATTTTCGTTATAAATTGATTTTCAAATGTAGACAAATTTGTTTTATTGTCTTGCGTAACTGTGAGTGCATGTGTTGGAATTAGCTGTAAACTAAAATGAAATGCGAGGATTCTTTCTGAAATTCCCGTATAAAATTGTTCAGTTTTGGCAATGACATTATAAATTAATGATCTAAATTGTCACTGATAAATCGATATGGTGTTTTTATTATTGATTTCTAGAGTACAGGGTGCGTGATGAGATACTACGTTGCAGAAGTATTTAAGCAGTTTACTCTTTACTGGTTGTTTGATAAATGCTCAAATTTTCATTTGGGGTGGAACTTATTGTGCTCTTCAATAAATCCTAATAGCATTTTTTTCTAAAAATAATTAGGGGAGCCAATATTTGACTATTTTAAAATTTACATGGGATTCCCTATGTCCTTACCTCGAGCAATACCCGGCATATACATATATATATAATATATATATATATATATATATATATATATATATATATATATATATATATATATATATATATATAAATATAATATATATTATATATATATATATATATAAATATAAATCTTTGGTTAAAAAAAATGAGTAACAATAAAAAAACGAGATACTTATGGCAGGACAGGAACAGTTCCTTGCTTTTACTTACTTCTAATATAAAAAAAAATAGTCACATCTCAACGGGACATAAAACCAGTCTAGAATCTATTGTCTCGATGACATCATTGGTTCTTAAAATATTAAGACAAGTTGTATTTCTTTTTCACAGAACTTCCAAATTATATAATGAGACTAATTGTAAGAAGAAAAATGACAAAAAGTAATTAGGAGTTTAAAAGAAACCAAATCAAAATGCGTTAGGTTTTTACTACTCTTCAAACAACAAGCAGTTTTTCCTGATTCATGATTTGTACACATACAAACGTACTATATTCCTTTTTTGTTCTCCGCTTCTGGCATCATTCTTTGACCAACTTGGTATTCACTGAATGTATATGTTACTCTGAAAGTCCGAAATTGGTGAATGTCGACATTCACCGGTGAATGTCAAAAATTAAAAAAAAAACTGAACAAAAACTAACCAAAATTAACCACAATTAACCAAAATTATTAGTTTTAACCAGAACACTAAAGTTGTAAGTTTTGGTTAGTCTTCGTTCAGTTTTTTTTTAATATTTGACATTCACCGGTGAATGTCGACATTCAACCATTTTTGGACTTTCACCGTAACATATATAATAGGGTAATTTTAACCATTGGGTTGTAACTTGCTCAATTAACTAAAATATAAAAAAAAGAAACAAAAATGCGTTATTTAAAAAACTCGCAGAATAAATCTTAATTTTATTTTGCTACTTTGTCTAAAAAAACATGTTTTTAAACTTTAAATTAATTTTTTTACGTAACATCATCTAATTACTTTATTAACGAAAGTGGAGTTTTTGCTAGGAAATATCTACCTTTTTGATTTGCATATGGTTATATTGACAAAACGCACATTTCTTGTCTCATAATTTTTAAATAAACAAGAAGCTTAGTTTTTAAAACGCCACAGACAAATAACAAGATTTTAATCTTTCATTTATAGTTTGATTGACAAACGGGAGCAATAAAAATGGAAATGAACTTTAAAGAATTAATAAGCACAAAAGCAAAATAAATTCTCTTGCAACTGTAACAACGAGATTTAAAAAAATGAGAAAATTAATTTTCTTTTTAATTTGGTTACATTGCCTTTGTTGCTTGTTGCACAGTAATGATTTGGGGGAAAACTAGGCATATTGCTATATTGTAAAAATTAACTTAGACCTAATCTTTTGCCGCCATAAAGTGACTTGATTCTAAGACCTAATATTTCTTTAAAAAGCACGATTGAGACGCGTACATTATTATAACGATCTCAAACACACGTCATACAGGGTTCGGTCTTGATTGCTTTATAACTGCCCAAATACTTTTAAAGACCAGCCCGATTGCTAGATTTGAAGGTATTTAAAAATTCATAATAAACATTAAAGAATAAATAAGTAAACAGCGCCCCATTATCAAACAGAGATAAATTAAAAAGAAAAATTACGGATGATTGGAGCACAATTACCTTAGATAGTGATGAGCAAGACCGGTCTTGGTCTTGCGGTCTTGGTCTTGGTCTTGCAGCAAGACCAAGACCAAGACCAAGACCAAGACTGCCTTTGCGCTTGCAAGACCAAGACCAAGACCAGGGTATGCAAGACCAAGACCAAGTACGAGGAGTGCAAGACTACGCAAGACCAAGACCGACCTGCAAGGCTCTTGCACTTATGCGATTTTTTTTTTAAATATTATAAATTTCAATTTTTGTACTCAATATATAGAGGTATTTCATACAGACATGACATAATAATTGTCGAGAACTGCTAAAAAGGCGAGTATTCAATAAGTAACAGATTTTTTAGATAAAATAATAATTAAATCGATTACTTTTTTGTTTTGTACAGTTCTCTAACAAGGATAATGAGTAAATTCAATAACATGTTTCAAAAATATTGAGATGGTGTACGTGTAAGGTTAAAATTGGTAAATTTGAAAGCAAAAAATATAGTCTCCATCTTTATTTATTTGAGTACTAAAAAAATATATTTTATTCAAGATTGCTTAGTTAAAATAATTACTACCAAAAAAAAAAGCAAGACCGGCAAGACTCTTGCAACAAGACCAAGACCAAGACCGGGTAGTGCAAGACCAAGACCAAGAACAAGACCTACTTTTGGCTTGCAAGACCAAGACCAAGACCCGGCTTGCAAGACCGAGACCAAGACTAGCCCGCTCTTGGTCTTGGTCTTGCTTTGCTCATCACTAACCTTAGATAAGATACAAGAGTTAGTAAAATCTATGCAAACATAGATGCTGTAATTGATAATTAGGGAGGACCAACTAAATATTAGCAGCGATTTTGTAGTCCATCAAGTTTGTTTTCTTGTTTCAAATTAGTAACTTTAGTTTTGCATCATTTACGCTGTGACCTTGAAATCGTACATTAATTATTTAAATAATAATTGGTAATTTTGTACGCAAATTTAAGGTACAAGTTTTAAAAAACTTATGTTAAACTAAATTGACTATGCCTTTTTCCCAATAAATATTCGGCTACTTAAATAACTTATATTTTGTTAAAATATTGACTGCATATGACTTGCTGATTACCAGCCGTACTCCTTGCGGGATATCCGATCTCACGCGGTAAGGCCACCGGCATAAATAAAAATCAATATTATTAGATAATTTAAAATTCTGCCGAGTTCGCCAATAAAAGTCATCTGCTAACCAATTAGGCAATTAGTATTATAACCCTATTTTTGTACCTGTGTATAAGTTTTAAACTATTTAAAAAGTATCGGATTTTTAAAAGTAAAACACGACAATAATATTCCCGGTTTTAGTCAAAGCAATGAAATATTTATTTTTGACCTTCACAAGGTCATGCATCCACGAAGAGAAGCAGAAATGCGCATTAGGAATCACCCCAAAACACTTTCACGGCAACTCTAAATGGCAGAGTAATTTACTCTTTGGTCCCCGTAAGTTACACCGCCGCATATCCACGCCATCCTCTTGGTAGTTTTTCAAAAAAGCTTTATACGTAGATTTCAAAACACAGACTTACTACACAAAAATCAAAATGAACTGAGACATATTTTTAGTTTAAATACCTAAATGGTTTTGTTACCATCTATTAACTCATTAGAATTAGATGCCAAAACTATTCGAGCGTTTTAACCTATCAACCTATTTGCAATGTATTGTTAGATCCTTATCGCTATATTAAAATACGTGAACGCTATTTTAACTGTTAGTTCTGAATAAAGTAAATTTACGTAAAACGTTTAAAAAAACTATTTGTATAAAAATTATCATTACTGGTATATACGGGGTGGTGCGTCGCCGAGCGGAACATAGGAAGTCCCATGTAAATTTTAAGGCGGTTAATTATTGGCTCCCCTGTACATTTTACAGAAAAAATGTAAGATAACTTTTTGAAGAGATCAATCTGACAAACCCTCGTGCTAAGGTTCAAAAAATGTTAATAAGCGTATCTAAAATTATTTAATTAAATGTAATTGCAAAATTACCCAATTTTCGGTTCAGGTAAAATCAAACAGACACCAGCCACCAGCAAACAATTTGTTACAAGGCTTTGTCAAATCTGACGTACAGCCGAATACAAGAAACAAGAAATATTTTTTTTTTCGTTTCATCAATCTCACAACCATTACATTCAAAGTAAAAGACACGTTAAGATTATTTTTTTATCAAACCTTTTTTTTAATGTAACAATTAAGTTAACAATTATTACTATCGATCATTAAGAAAATTATTTTATCATACTAGAATTTAATTAAACCAATAGCAGTATCTGAAATATTTTCAATTTATTTACCCATCAAGCCTATCTGGTCCATTTCAACCATTAAACGTATTGTCAGTAAATTCGAGTCCAAAGCCATCTCAATAAATAATTGTAAATGTTTAATTTAGAAGATCGAAAAAAAGTCCGAAAAAAGAGAGAACTAAACTCTTAATATTTTACTGTGTATAGCAACTGTTTGTATTAGTTGGTATAAGTTTTTTTGATCGACAATAGTCTAGTTATTTAGACCACTGCGTCGGCTTCTAAAGTAATAGTAAAACACGTCTATAGGTTCTTCTTCCTAAGATACTGGTTAGAAGTCTTGAAATAAAGCAATTTTTAGGTTTTATTACCCCAAAAACCGTTAACCTTTAATATTGGTCTGTACAATAAAAGATGTTTAGAATCTATTATATAATTCAAATAAAGAAAAATATACAGGGTGTCCTATTTAAAATAAAAAGTTGATACCGGTATATCCGGTAGTGGTACCTGCAGTAAATTGTCTTTTTCTTTAACATGTTATTTATATTCAATCCTAATAATCACCAAAGTTTCAATTTTCTATCTGTGACCGTTTGGCAATAACAACGTGGTTAGTAAATTTAGGGTCACACACAGTAGTTTTGCCAGAATTTTAATATCTTTGTTTTACTCTGTATAGCAACTGCCTGTTTTTGTTTTTAGTGGTAATATACAGCAAAACCTTTCTTGACCGATGATAATCTACTTATTTAAACCATTGCGTCGGTTTCTAGAGTAATAGTAAAACACGTCTATGGATTCTCCTTTCTAAGTTACAGGTTGGGAGTTTAAAAATAAATTAATTTAAGCACTTTTAAAGCTACAAAAACAAACAGGCTTTAAAAAGTGCACATATAACGTTATCTAAGTATGTGTATGGCGATAACCTTCTATTCCACCCGTATCCTTTGTAGCACGAGTAACCATTTTTGTAGACAATTTGCCTTATTATTTTAATTTTATTCGCATTTTGCAAACGTCTACTAGCCGGTTTTTTTGCAATCCTCTTAGCAAAAAATCGACACCGGGTACCCACATAATCTTGCCGATGGGCTCTCAAGGTCGGTATACCGAGCATTAATTATAACATTTTTACCATAGAATAGGAAAGTATTTTTTCCGTCTAAAGACAATAACCCTATTAATCGAGAACAAGACATTACTTTTTAATGTTTTCATATGGTCGTTTGCTTTTCTTCCCAAAAAAGCTATAAGGTTAACCAAGAGTTGCCATTTAAAAAGTAAATGTTTTAACTGTATTGCATATATCTTTTTTACAATAATTAGTACATTTAGCCACTTTGATTATACTTAGTTTTAAATAGGTTATTCAAATTTTTATTTGTGCTTTTACGGTTTTCATTCTACATAATCTTCGTTACAGGGACGTTTTCATTTTGGTCTAGGTAAAATATTCTTTAATCTACTTATTTATATTTTTTTTAAATTCCTTTAGAAGGGCGCAAAATTCTTGAATAAAAAAAATAAAAAGTTTTAAATAACAAAAGAAAGGCAAATATATTAAAACTTGAAAATAAACGCATTTAGATTAAAAATATTAATTTAATTTAATAAAAGGACCTTGAATAGATAAGGATACCAGCGGCTATACCAAATTTTGGTTTTAATAAAAAAAAAATCTTATTTATTTTATTATTTATTTTAAAAACAAATTTGCAAAACAAGCTGTTTAAATAAAATACATTATACATGCCTGTAATAAATAATCCATTTTTTTTTTAAATAATTACTTAAGAGGTTAGTCCTCGGTCATTTTAACAAAATCTTTTTTTTTTCTATTTTCTTAAAGTTTATGCATTAAACAACATTCTTTTAACATTTTTTAATGATTCGAGCATTCCAAAGGTAGTTTTCTGCCTCTTTCGTTTTATTACCAAGCGCGCGACACACGCGAGAAAGCGCATATAGCTTTAGCAAACCGCCAATCATCAGAAGCTTCTAAAGAAGTCAGAATAAAGGTTAGAAAAGATAAATTAGATTAAAGTCAAATCCTGGAACAAGCAGAAGGAATTTTGTTTGATGCAGGCATTGACGATTAGATTTTGGTAAGATTTTTTGTCAGTTTTTCGATAAAAAAAGACTTTAAACGCGTTTATCTCGAAACTATGTTTTTCAACCTTACGTTGTCCGATTCTTAGAGATTACTGAACCGATTCTAATGAATTTTAACTAGATAATCCTCAGATGTATGAATTCGGTTCGACCTACAATCATCTCAGAATTTTAATTTTTACTAATTTTTTTAAAGTAAAAACCACGAAAAAAAACACTTTTTAATATTTTTTTCTTTTTAATATTTTTTTCAAAAAAAATAGTGAAATTAGCACTTTTCTTGAGCCAGCTCGAAAAGGCTTACCCCTTAATGTCTGATTATTAAAGTGAGCCAAAAAGCAGCAAATTATTTAAGGAGACTGTACGTCAATAATTAAGATGACGTTAAGCCACGCAATATTCATCTTACATTTATTTTTAATATTGGGATCAAAACCAGTGCTCTGAAAAAACACAAATTTATAACCTTGCATGGTTTGACCGCAACGTTTAAGTATACTGAACGGAGTATTTTGAATATTTGATAGACATTTTTTTACGTTTTTTGTAATCTTAAATATTCTGTTTTAAGAAACTATTTTGCTTTGCTCTATTGTGCAAAGATTACTCTTTAAATTAAAAATTTTGGTAAATACTTTTTCTAAATAATTAACAAAATAATAATATTTGCTGTTTGTTGTCAATTAATACACTTAAATAAATTTTGTGATACTTTTAGTAGAGTGTTGCTTTATCCTAAAATTTTATAGCTTAATATATAAATAATAATTTTAAGAACATAGATCTTTGCAATAGGGCTGGGTAGGCATCGAATCCTTTTGAAATCGAATACAGGAATTGATTCCCTTTTTAGGATCCGAAGGCTGAAATTGATAACTTTTAAAAAATATAATTCGTTATCGGGATTCGTTATTTAATTTTAAAAAGATTACTTTTTGAAAGAATCCGATTCCAAAAAAAATCGGTTTCTTATATTTCTAATTTTTCAAATGCCAAAATCCACTTTAAATACGCCATTTCAGATTTCCAAATTTTCAGCCAAGATTTTTAATTTCCAAATATTCACCCCATAAAATCCTTAATATCCTAAATCTAAGACAAATTGATTTATAAATGCCAAAATCCGCCATGACATTGATTTTCAGAAATTAATAATCTAAAACATCTACCCATTAGGATCCTAAAATAAGGAAACACACTTAACATGTGATTTTTAACTAAAATATTTTGTTTTTTAGGTCCGATAAAACAACATTTAAATGAAACGTTTTTTTTTTTCTAACCATAAAGTGTGCTATGCAAAAACGGGCATACATTTTACTTGGATTTATGTTAAAAGTTCTGATTGCTCGATCATCATAATTTTTGTTATCCTCAAGGAATTTTTGAATGGGAGATTTAATTATTTCTATTCAGGGTGTTATCCAAAAATCAATTTAAAACTTTATTAATTTATATTAGGTAAGCAAAATAATTATTAAACGATACTGGTGAAACTTCCTGTAAAATTACAATAAAATGTCCCATTTATAAGTCGCATGAGGTTGTCTCAAGAATCACATTTAATTTAAAAACCTTATAAAAATCTGGCATTGCCAGTTTCGAAATACAGTTTGAAATTATTTTTTATATTTCTAATTTTTCAAATGCCAAAATCCACTTTAAATACGCCATTTCAGATTTCCAAATTTTCAGCCAAGATTCTTAATTTCCAAATATTGACCCCACAAAATCCTTAATATCCCAAATCTAAGACAAAGGATATATTTATATTGATCTCAGAAATAATATATTTAAATTTAAAGAATATTAACCAAAAAATAATTTGGCTAAGAGTTTCAGCACTTCAAAATGAGGCTTAAATTATATGTTGCGGCTCGGGCTTCGTGCTAAAATCTTTGACGCTTTAGTGGAGTAAAATTTGGAAGAAAAGTCGCTTAGTTATCGAGAAAAAAAAATCGGCGTAGAACCAAACCAGACTTAGTGGGATTCTTTAATAAGGTAATCGTGTACACGAAATCATTTTTTACGACATTTTTTAGTGGTCGAGAGTTTTTTTATTTCGAAAAAACCCAAAAAAAATCGGTTTTCAATAAAACACGTATTTTAACTTCTCCACTGCTCTATCTTTAATAATATTTACGCTATAAAGTTATTTTTTTTTTAGATTAAAGTAGACACAATAGCGCTTCAAACAACGTCCCACTTGAAGCTGATATTTTTTTGTTAAATTTTTAAAATAGTACGAAACTCAAAATTGTTATTTTTAGTAGCGTAATTTTAGGCAATCGAGAAAAAAGTTTATTATTGAAAATTTATACATACATGCTGCGTACAAATTGTAGCTAATGTTTAAAAAAAGTTTTTAAAACAAAAATTTTTTAGATTCCTTTTATAGAATTGAGTCAGTAATATTTTTTTAACGGCCAAAGTCATATTTTTGCGCGCTTGGGCTTAGCGAGCCGGCCGACTACAATGATCTTACGGTCCGGTGGAAGTGTAGTAGGTAGTTAAAGTTGTATCAACAGGTTTAAACGCAGATCTAGGGGCTGCTTAAGTTGTTTAGAAAATAAAAAAATTTAAATATCCGAAACAGGTGGGTAGATTTTTAAACTCATACAAAAATATCAATCATTGTTATTAATTACCCACCTAATAAGTAGGTTTATTCAACTTTTTTTATTGGTTGCTGGTAAAGAAAACCACCCACGGGATTCGTTATTTTTTTGATTATACATTCAAAACTTCATTAGCAACAAAAAATTGCGGATGCTTTGTGTCTTTTAATTAAATTTGAGAAATATAGTACATAAACTAGGGCTTCGTTAAAGGTCTTTTTTAAACAGGAATATATAATTATTTTTTTCCATATAAAGAGATGATACGAAGCTATTCTTTGACATGTCTGAATGCTGCTTGAATAAGCAATGTTGCCAGACTTTTTGTAATAATTTGGTATTATTGAAGGTTGTTTTTTATATATAAACTAACTAACTAGAATTAACAAACAACAACTTTCAAACTATGATCTAGTTCTGGTTAGTTCCGGTTAGGTTTTCCTCCTTAAATTGTTATTTTTTTTTTATTATAAATGCGGCGTTCTGGTCGGTCATGATTAGTGCTGGTTAGTTAAAGCGGCTTTTTATTTTCCCTAATTATATTTGTAACTGGCTTGAAATTCAAATTATTTTGATTTATTGAAAATTATCCTTATGGTAACGGCAAAGTTTTTTATTATAAATTAATAATATTTGCGTTTAGCAACACCGTAAACGTCTTGAAGCGATGCATGAATTTATTGCATGTAAATCGTAAATAGTTAAAATAAAATGTCAAATAATGACCAATTTTTAGAATTTTTATTGCGCTTTTCTTGGTGAAAACTACATCATCCGAATTTTTTTGCCTTAAATAATAATACTTAAAGAATATTTTACATTGCAAATTTAAAAATCGTCCAATTCCGTGGGTGATTTTTTTTACAGACCCAAAAATGTAATATGTAAGTAGTTATTTAGGCGCTTCATTAGTAGCATTTTACGTAAATTTAATCCATTTCTGCCTTAAAATCTTTAATAATGATATTGCAGGAACGAAATTTACACTCCGTGCAACATTTTAGTTCTTCTTTCACACAAGTACATGTTGGAAATTCAATTTTGGGTTGACATAAAGCCATTGCACTACGTATTATGGCAGCAGTTCTTAATAAAGTTTAAATTTTGGACATTTCTCTGGGAAGTAAAAGATCTATCTGAACATCACTACCAATACTCGCAGAAAAGGTAGATATTGTCGAACTATTTTCGTGTAGGTTCGGAAACCGTTTTTCTATTTTTGTGCGATTTTATGTTTCTTTCAGATATGTAGTGGCTGTAACATAATTTATGATATTTCTCATCAAACGCAAATAAATCTTTATAGCCACGTAATTTAGATATCATATTAATGTCGTTTCTATTCCTGGCAGCTTTATTACTTTTTTGATAGGTAGCTTTTCTTCTACCTAAAAAGATTCATTACTATGTAAAAAAATAAATACCCTAAACAGGATTTATAAGGATAAAATTGAAATTCGTATTTTGTTTCAGTACAAAATATAAACTAATATAAAGGTACCAACTATACTATGAAGGTACCTAATAATATTTAAATTACTTGTTTAAACAGATTTTTTATATAACTTTTCTTCTTTTTATTTTTACTATTGCTGCAAAAAAAAACATTTTTCTAATATTAAAACTAGCGCATTTAAGTTTAGTGTCACAATAACTGTCTGATTGCAAATTATGATAATAGTTTTGAGAATCTGTGTAAGTTTTACGACAGTCTTTATGATATTTTATTTTAATTTTGCCATTTAAAATATCATTTTTTTGACAGAATTTTTTTTTTGCTAGATTGTCCTGCCTTTTTTCAGCACTTAATAGTAATGATAACAACCCTTGTATTCTAGGTCAGCGTTTCTCAACCTTTTTTGGCCCGCGGACCAAAATTTAGTTATTATTGTTTTTTTCAATAAGTAAATTTTTTTCGCGGATCGAAAATTGTCCGCGGACTAGTAAAATTTCTCCGCGGACCACTTGTGCCATGGTGGTCGCCCGATCAGCGGTTGAGAATAGCTGTTCTAGGTCTTTGTAAAACAGATTTGTATCCATCATACACAATTTTCTTACAAATAATTTGCTTCATTGTTTTAAAATTTTAAATACATACAGCACACTCTAAATTTCGACAACCACCACTACTAATGTATTACTTAACTACGCACGCTATCCGCATGCGGGGCTATTGGGTCCCGATAATACTTTTTTACGTCTGAAAAAAAAAATCGCTGTTGCCAAACGATACGCTCTAGGAAAAAAATTTTTTTTTTCAAAAACTTTTGTTATTATTTGGCTATATTTTCTTCGCTGCATGTATGAAAATATTTTCAAAAATAAAAAAGTTTATCGATTGGTGAAAATTTCAATACCAAAAATATTTATTTTTAGTTTATATGATTTTTAGAGGAATGAAAGTGCGAATTGTGCCCAAACTGTTTAGAAGGTTAAAAGCGCTACAGTGTGGGCTTTAATTTGACACACAAAAAATTTCGGTATCTTTGATAGTTTTAAAGTTATGGCTGTGGAAACAAAAAAAAATCAATTTTTTTATAAGTTAAAAAAAATCACTTTTTATTAATTTAAAAAGTTCGAGACCACAAAAAAATGTCGTAAAATAGGATTTCATGTGCCCGGTGACATACTCAAAGAAACCTAACAGGTTTGATCTGGTTCTACGCCAAAAAAAAAAAAAAAAAAAAAAAAAAAAAAAAACGACACGATAGACTTACGGAATCGCTCCGCCACTTGGATTCCATTCCTTTTTTCCTTAAAGAAGAAATTGTGATTCGTATTGGTGATTCGATCCGCCCCAGCTCTGCTTTGCAACAGGATAGATTTTCTGTACCTTTATCAGACAGATATTCAATATTTTTACTTGTACACTGTTGTTGTTAAATATTTATTACAGACCAGTCAGAGCCAATTAACTTTACAAAAACAAAAAAGTTTATTTGCATCTATTCTCTATCCAGGCGGTACGAATGACTTAAGTTAGATAAGCAAGAAATTCTTCATTAGTTAATTGCACGGGCTGATTTTGTGGAGTAATTTAAAAAAGTTTTACCTTTTTTTGCTAAAAACATTTTTGTATAAATATAGTTAATTTGGTGACATATTACTGATTACAACAAATTCAGGATTATCTTGATAATACAGGAAAAACACTTTTGAACGCTTCATATGTTTTATATACTCATGAAAAAAGCACGCCTATTTTTTTTTGCAAATTATTGCGTATTGCTTTTACTAGTTGACTGGCTTCTGAGTAGTAAATATGCGCCTTTTTTGCATTTTATTTGTGTTTGGTAGTCATTTGTTGATTTTATTTAGTTATGGATTTGTTAAAAGTCTGATTTTTATTTATCTGGTTTTGTTCGTATTAAAAGTATTTAATAGGACGCATGTTTTTACGAAATCAAAGTTAGTGACCTAAATATGTAAAATTTTTGATTGGGTTTTCCTTAAAAAATAATCTTTATCGCATTAAACTAAATGTGCGTATAAAAATATTTTATTACCTAAACATTACGGGACATGTTTTACCAAAAAAAGTAATAAATTTAAAGCATGAAAATTGCACGAAAAAGTAATTTAAAATTTGTAAGAAAAAAAGAAGAAAATTTTAAATTTAACATTAAACAATAAATAAATTATTACATTGCTGCTTAAATTTGTCATAGAAATTTCTAGGGCCCCGCCATTCGTCAAATTACAGTCACCCGTTTTTATTTCTTCTGATTTTATTAAGTTTTTTTTTATTATTTTGTGTTATCGCGTCTCTAAAAATATATTAGGTATCAATTTTTATTTTTGAAGAAAAACTTTTAATTAGCTTATAGAAAATACTGTTTCTAACTTTTTAATTTTGTAGAAAAAAAAAGATTAATTAAATAGATTTGCAAAGGCAATGTACCAAAATGGCCCCGTGGTCAACTCCAGAAGTTGTTTCTTCATTTTGAGGAAACTTTATTTTCTGTATCAGTATTGAAAAAAATTAGTAAAAACTACATCGATTTCATTTATCTTCTATGGTAGTACCAAGCATTATTCGTGGTTTAATAATGAATTACACCCTTTAAAATGGGAAATAATTTAAGTAACAAAATGTGTGTCAATTGTCCATAAATTATTGTAATCATTATGGAGATTTATTATGTACAATTTGCGTATATTTGTGTACTTTCTGCACCCAAACTATTGTTTATTTTTTTGCAATGTAATAGGTTGGGTTAAAAAAGTACACAAATTGTGTATAATAAATTACCAAAATAATTACACAATTTTATGAAAAATAAGTAAATATTTTGTTATTCTATTCCTCAGTTATAACAGTGTACATTTACTTAGCTTAAAAAGTGTGTCACTTTGACACTAAAATGTCACTTTTAATGATATTATTATACCACGAACGATTAATTTTTCAAACTCCTCATTACCCTAAATATTCGGCGACGCTGAGTATTACTATAAAACATCAAATCGGTTTTAATAACCTAATTGTATTGGTCCAGTTTTAATACCATGATACGGATAAAATTGCACCAAAAAAGGAAGGCTTATATGCAAATCAGGAAATACTTGAAAAAATGCAGTTTATGCCGGGTCTCATCCTTTTAATATTAAACCAAGCAAATTTTAATGTGGTTTTTATTAATACGGTATCATGTAACTGTTTACTGATGCGAATAAATGCATATCAATAAATTAATATCACTGATTAATTTTAATTTATTGGAATGGTAATTTATACGTACAATAAATATATTCTCACATCATAATTTTTATAGGTTATTAAAACGCTAATAATTATTTTTAAAAAATATTTGATGCTTTATATAGTTAAAATTACCAAAAGAAACATAATTTATTTATTTTTTCCCTTTCAACAACATTATTTGGATTATCTATTAAAAAACACTCCGCATTTAGTAAACTTGACCTTAAAATAAAATCTTAACTACCCAAATGCAAGCAATCTTTGCTAGTTCTCTACTTTTAGGGAACAAATTTAGATATTAAATTACCCAATTTTCTCACTTTTAACACCTTTCTTTAGCTTTTTAGCACCCCACTAAATATTTAATTTCTTAAATCACGAATTTAAAACCTTTTAAAACTAAAAGGTTGAAAAACGTTTTGCTATTTCTATTAACACAGCAATTTTAGACATAGTTTTAGCCAAAAATCGTTGATTGCCCAATTACTAACAGTTTCTTATTGTAGGTAGATACCGAATTTGGGATTTTTGAAAATATTTTAATCGTTGAAATTAAACAACCCTCATCAAATGCCATTATATACTTAGTGTATGTATTCGTAGCAAGAGAGACCACAATATTGTTACTACCCTTACTTAATCCATTTTAACATATTTGTTTATTTGTTTGTAATATTTTTAATAATTACTTAAAAAAACTTAGTTTGAATTGAATTTATTACCATATAATATTAGAAATAATATAAAAAATACAATTAGGTTGCTCGGTAATTACTATGCCATATTCCTAGGATGTTTTAACAAAACAGAATGTTTTATTAAACATGACCTGAAGCGTGCTCCTTGAGAGCTATAACTCCCTAAAGAGGAAAACTTAAAGGTAATTCATACCAAGCATCTCTAAAACTATGTAAGATAAAATTCTATAACTTTCGGAATGTCAAAATTCTGATAATTATTAGAATGCACAAATTTCAAGAAGTTAGGTTAAGAATATTTGTGTCACTGGAAAAACCAATATTAGCTTGGTTAAGTTTTTCTTTTTTATAAGAAAAACACTTTACGGATCTCGAACTACGTGAAAAAATTGTTTATTAAACTTTTATCAACGTTTAATAGCTTTTATAAAGATCTTTTTGTTAAAATAAAAAAACACGTTTTATTTAAATTTTTTTCTTTTAGTGTATGGGTTAAGACACATCTTTATAACTTAATTTACCATAAGAACTGTGCACTCTGTACTGGGTGTCCCAGAAGTAATGAGACACAGAGCAAAAGCAGATTCTCTAGGTCGAAATAATGCAATTAACGTAAACCTGCCTTATTCCAAAGTTGATAATAACTAAGATACCAGGTGTCAGAATTTTAATTTTGTTTTGCTCTTTTGGTAATAGTTCCTTAACTAAATTACATAGCGGTAAAAAATGGGGATTTGGGCCTTCTTTGAGGCGAGAAATTTAAATTTGTTTATGCTTTTGATGTTGCTCGTAGAGGGCGCTTGCTTCGGCCTACCGCACATGTTTTAGATGGCATAACTTTTTTTAAGCTTACTATATTGATCTGTTTATTATAAAAAAAGTTACTATAGCTCCCGCCGCGTCAAACATGTATACCTCATTTAGGCCTCTTAAAGCAACTGTTTTCGAGATAAACGCACTTTAAAGGGCTCCGCAATTTTCCTATGGAAAATGGGTGGTGGCCCATTGTTTTCAAAGTTTGCAATAGTTTTTAACACGCTGAGTAAAAGTCTACACGGGCACAAAACCCAAAAATACCTTAACCCCCCTCAAATCATCCTTAAAGGTCACTGGAGATTTGGAGACTTTTGAGGGTGACTTTTGATTAGCGTGTTAAAAATTATTACTTTGCAAAGTTTAAAAACAATTGGCCAAAACCCATTCTCCAAAGGAAAATTTCGGGGACCTCTAAAGTGCGTTTATCTCGAAAACAGTTTCTCCTAGAGACCTAAATAAAGTATACGTTTTTGGCGCAGCGGGAATTATAGTAACTTCTTTTTTGATAAACAGGTCAATATAGTAAGCTTCAAAAGAGTTATGCCATCTATAACAAGTTCGGTAGACCGTAGCTCGCGCCCTCTACTAGCAACATCAAAAGCATGAACAAATTTGAATTTCTTGCCTCAAAGGATCCTTAAATCCCCAATTTTGTACCGTCATGTCATTTAGTAAAGAATTATTACCAAAAAATAAAAACAAAATTAAAAGTTTTAAATCCTGTATCTTAGTTATTATCAAATTTGTGATAAGGTAGTTTACGTTAATTGTATTATTTCTACCTAAGGAGTCTGCTGTTGCTCTGTGTCCCATTACTTCTGGGACACCCTGTAGATATTAACACCTTACCTTTCTTGTATACAAACTATGGAGTTTATAATTAGTTAATACAATTCAATAATAAGGAAAATGTGGCCAGTATTTGTTTTGTCCCTCTACCCTCTTCACTTCTAGATTTGACTACCCTAAGATTTCAAACACAAAATATGTGACACCTTAAAATTGTGAAAATTTAATTAAAAATTAATAATGTTTATTTGTTTTTCTTAACATTTTAATCAGGAAATTCCATTATTACAAAAATATACCATTACTTTCTTTCTATATAAACTGAAAAGGTATATAGGCAGTAACCGTAAATTCCCACTAACAAGAACATCATTAGTACATCATATAAGATTCTTGCCTATTGTCCTATTTTAGATATTAGACACAAGTGATCGCTCGTGAATAAAAAACTTTAATATAATAGAACAAGAACGAATCGATAATTCATTCATTAATTCGGCTATTTTCCGGTTTCATTCCGGTGACGCGAGAATAACTATGATTAGTGATTGTTATAGTGTAAAGTTAAATGGCTAGAAGTAACTTTTAATAGTTAAAAAAATAAATTTTTATATAGAAACTGGCTCTTTACATCTAAAAATAGATGGGTAAATTAAACAAACTTTGAATATCAAGTATAAAATTTTCTGTTATTGATAAAATGTGATAGGATCAAATAAAAACTAAAAGGATATAAAGCGTTTGGTAATAGGTGCTAATTTTTTTTGAAACGCCTAAAATGCAGTAAAATAGTTAAAAGTTTAAGGATGAGCGGGTTGCGTAAAATTAACAGTAGATTACTAAAGGTCGTAGTTCGGAGATAACCAGCTAGCTAGTACTGATAGTAGAGAAAAGAAGATGACGGCAACATTGCTCTACAAAAAAAAATATTTGCATCCCTATTAATTACTTTTGGTTTTTATTCAGGTAATATTATTCTTCCCAGATCATGCTTGTAGCTATCATAATTTAATATACCTACCGCTGTGTTCGCACGTCGTTGTCGTGGTTGGGCCCAGTAGGATCTTTGGAACATGCGCAATTTATCGGCAACTCTTGTTGCTAGCGTTTGGAACGAGATCCGAAGCTAAGACGAACACAAGGCTTAACTTAAGGTGTTAGCATCCCCTATTGATGAAGAAATAACATCCTATGCCTTAAAAAGGAATCTCCAACGGTGTCTCTAAGATACAGGGCGACCTCTCAGAGTATCTAGACTTACTGCGGTAATGCGGGGCTCTGCCGAGGTGGACAATTACTTCCCTAGTTCCAAATAGAAAGCAAACAGAACCGCTTTCATAGAAAAAAAGTGACAAAGATGCGCCGACGTGCTTGTGACTTGATTGGTGCCACCCAAGGTCACAAGCAGACAAAGGTGCGCCGACCGAAACGGGTGAATCCGTTTTGAAAGATGCTTCTGAAGTCAAAGGCGCCTGTTTCACGGGGACGGGCTAATCCATCCCGAACAAACAGATGCTTAGGAGGGGATCCCTGAATCCAAACGGAAGTCGGACAGAACCGCTTTTATAGAGAAAATGGTTCCCTGGCTTTAAAGAAAGCAGATAGGACCGTTTTCATAGGGAAAGACCGGAGATATGGCCTTAAAAGAAACATCTGGTTTCTGTAACAAGGATCTGCTAGCTACCCACGTCACTAGACCGGGAGAGGAGGGCATGACGGATCTAATCGTCTGTTCGTCATACTTTCCACGAGACAGGGACACCAGAACACATATTGTGCTCGTGTCCGGTAGCGACACGAGTAAGAGGATTTTTTTTTTTTTTTGGTATGATGGCCTTACAGACTGGTGTATTGGCCACGAAAGTTTTTAGTGCATAATTAAATATTTCTATTAGGGTCATAAAAAGAATAAAGGTCAAAGTTTATTTTATTACAAACATATATTTGTATGCAATGTATTTTATAAAAACTATCTCCCAATCTGATATCGGATTCATTAAAAGTCTGATCCTATTAGGAGAAATATAAAATAGATCGAGCGGTCGCGGTCGGGTCGCAGTAGAGGGCGTAAAAAGTCCACTCACTTTAAACCTAATCTAACCTAACCTATTATAATTTAGGGGTGGTGGGTATTAAAAAATACAAAAGTAAAATATTTTTGAATTAATCTGGGTTTAAAGTAAAACGGGCTGTTAAGATATATCATAATGTATTTAGTATAATTTTTAAGACGATATATTTTTTAAAAATTTGTTATATTGTAGCATTTATATTAATCTAGTTTACTACCTATTAAATGCTACAAGATGTATTTAAGTAATTTTAAAGTAAATATTGTTTTTGGAAATTTTTTGTGTTTAAAATTATGTAGGACATTTTAACCTACTTGCTACAAATCTAATTTTTTTAATATCTTTTTTCCTGGGTCTGTTTTTCTTAGATTTATTCCATTAAAAGGCAATTTTATTTAGCCAGATTAAGTAAATTATATGTTTTGGATAGCTTGTCATATTTTGACAGTGTTTTTATTTAACTATCACTTAAATAATGTATTTTTTTAAATTATTGTAATAATAAACAAGGTCTAGTGTCATATAATAGTTATGATTATGTTACCTAGTTTTTCTTCATCATCTTTCTCTTTTACGGCTGTAGTTGTGTAGCCTTGTCAATTTGTGGTTTAAAATACCTATTTTTCATAACTCGTACGGTGTTCGAAATCTTTATCTTAAAAGGTTCGACGACGACTTGTCAAATATTGTTATTTGGAAAACGTTAAACTAGGCACATCCACTTTTTAAAGTTCTTTGAGCTGAAATGCGTTTAATTTTTTTTTCTGATATAAAAAAAGCTTTTTTATGATTTTTTTTTGGCATTAAAAGTAAAACACAGTATCAATAATGTAGGAATTTAATTAAAGGTTTTATTATGCAAAACTAGTAATTTGCACATTTTTTTTTTCTGTTAAGAGTTTTATATTTTTGAATATTTTTTTTACTTGACAATTATTTTCCTTAATTGTGATTTTCGAATTTCAGATTCTCTGACTTCTGATTTATGGTTTCATTAGCTTCTATTGGTTGTATATATATATATATATATATATATATATATATATATATATATATATATATATATATATATATATATATATATATATATATATATATATATATATATATATATATATATATATATATATATATATATATATATATATATATATATATATATATATATATATATATATATATATATATATATATATATATATATATATATATATATATATATATATATATATATATATATATATATATATATATATATATATATATATTAATTACCGGAGATATCCGATGGTTAAAAAAACGAAATTTTAGAAAGGAAAATGGTAATTCCGGAGATATCCGAAAAAAACGAAATTTTTCGTTTTATTTTTTTCCTGGGTTTCTTTTTCAACGAATTCCAAAATAAATAATATATTTGCATTGTCACTTTTTCCGCTCTATCGAATGGTGTTCATAGATTTGCAACTCGACGTTTCGTTTTTCCGTAACCATCATCAACTTTTTTTTTTTTTCTTATGGACGCCATATGGGAATTCCACAAATTTGAATGGCCCTTTTTATCACATTTTCAACGATGTATCATAAGTTACCCTTGTTGCCCGGAAAATCCGAAAAATTAACTAGAATATTTTTATAACGTAGTTGGCTTTCATTTCTCAAATCGGTGACGTGTAAATGAGATTCTGTGTTTACTGTCAGTTGTGGTGTCGTTAAAAATGGAATTCACCAATGAAGAAAAACGAGATATGGTAAAACTTTATTACAAGAATGATAGGAACAGTGTGAAAACATCGGAGGTGTATCTTAACTCGTATCCCGAGAGACGACAACCTCATCGAACTTTATTCAAATTATTGGATAGAAACCTCGCTGAGTATGGTTCGTTTGAAAAGCCCAGACAAAAATATGGGGACAGAATGGATGAGGAAAGTAAAGAAAACATCGTAAATGAGGTGTAATTAATGTTAACATTCGTTTTAGGACGCAAAGTACCTAATCGATTATCTATTCGGAAAAAATGTTGACGAACGCGGCAATTTTCAAATACATACCGGTCATGCGTCGAATTTATGACTTAGTTCGAATTTAGGAATTAGTTACTTTGCGATAAACTGTAAAAAAATATTAAACCGTTTATGAAAAACTAATACATATTTTGTAGAAAAATACGAATCCAGGTAAATCCACACGCCAGATACACACTGATTTGGATGTTTCTTCGCACACGTCTGTTTGGAGAGAGATCAGAAGAAAAGTGGTTTCAAATGCTACAAAATCCACATATCGCAAAAACTGCACCCTGGTGATTCTGAAAGGCGATTACAATTTTGTGATTGGCTACAAGAGGCGACCCGATTTTCCCAGCTTTTCTAGAAAATGTTATTTGGACAGATGAGAGCACTTTCACCAATTGTGGAATATTTAATCGAAACAATGAACACATTTGGAGCATAAACAATCCCCGGCAGTTTCGAGAATTCACGACCCCATGTGCGATTCAGTCTTAATGTCTGGGCAGGCATTTATAAAAATAGAATTTTGGGACCTCATTTTTTCAACGGAAATTTGAACGCTGAAATGTATTATCAGTTTTTGACGTCAACTTTTGAAGACTATTTGGACGATTTACCATTAGCAAACTACAGTATTTGGTTCCAGCACGATGGTGCTCCACCTCACAACACAAGACACCCTGTATCCAATTTATCTTTCGCGAAAGGTTTGGTAACAGGTGGATTGGGAATAATGGGCCGGTAAGATGGCCAGCTAGGTCTCCAGATCTCAATGTCCTCGATACATTTTTATGGGGTACGTTGAAAAACCGAATTTATGGGCAAGGCGAATACCAAAATATCGAGGAACTTCAACTCAACATCGTTAGGGAGTTTGGAAGATTAAGAAGGAGAAGAAATAAATCGCGCAGTTAATAACATACAGAGAAGAGTGGCGATTTGTTTAGAAAATATGTGGGCAGCATTTTGAACATTTGTTATAATTTTTAGTTCTAGTTTTTAGTAATTTTCTGTTATTTAAACCATTCGGTTGTCATTTTGTTGACTAGGGGCTTTCAAAACAAAACCATACTCAGCGAAGTTTCTATCATCAAATTTTGAATAAAGTTCGATGAGCTTGTCGTCTCTCGGGATACGAATTAAGATACACTTCCGATGTTTTCACACTGTTCCTATCATTATTGTAATAAAGTTTTACCATATCTCGTTTTCTTCATTGGTGAATTCCATTTTTAACGACACCACAACTGACAGTAAACACAGAATGTCATTTACACGTCACCGATTTGAGAAATCAAAGCCAACTACGTTATAAAAATATTCTAGTTAATTTTTCGGATTTTTCGGGCAACAAGGGTAACTTATGATACATCGTTGAAAATGTGATAAAAAGGGCCTTTCAAATTTGTGGAATTCCCATATGGTGTCCATAAGAAAAAAAAAAGTTGATGATGGTTACGGAAAAACGAAACGTCGAGTTGCAAAACTATAAACACCATTCGATAGAGCGGAAAAAGTGACAATGCAAATGTATTATTGATTTTGGAATTCGTTGAAAAAGAAACTCAGGAAAAAAAATAAAACGATTTTCCAAAATTTCGTTTTTTTCCGGATATCTCCGGAATTACTCGGAATTTTCAAACTTTCTAAACGGTATATTGTTCGTCACAGGTCACATAAATGCCCAACTTAGCCCCAATTTAACCATCTTCGTATCTCCTATAGTTTCCGAGATCCCAATGATGAGAGTCGAATTTGAAAACACCCGGTATATATATATATATATATATATATATATATATATATATATATATATATATATATATATATATATATATATATATATATATATATATATATATATATATATATATATATATATATATATATATATATATATATATATATATATATATATATATATATATATATATATATATATATATATATATATATATATATATATATATATATATATATATATATATATATATATATATATATATATATATATATATATATATATATATATATTTATATATATACTTCATAAACATTTTTTGAGGTTGCAGTAAGTTGGCACTAGGCATTTTCACTATTACTTATTTGGGTGGCGCCCAATGAAAAGAAAAAAAATGTGCGCAATATGGTCCAGAGCGAGCATGATACCCAGCTCCGACACATATTTTAGGTTTTGTTTTTTTTTTTGTTAGATTAAATCTTGGTATTGTTTTACTATATTACTTACAATTATGTTATTGGTTGCCCTATTAACAATACTTAATACGCATTTAAAAGTAATAAAAATTACATTTAAATAACGGCAAACATACTGCCGGTGTCAGTATTAAAAAAAGTGCTTACTTTTTAAAAAACAAACAGAACTCAAAGGTAATTAATAAAGTACTTTCTGACAATCCTGGTTAAGTATGATGCATTTCATACCAATTAATTACTCAAGTGTAATTAAATTATATTTAATACCGATGACTTGAAATATTTGGACAGCGGTATGTTTTGTTTTTAAATAGACTCTTTTATTTTCTTTACCAAAACTTATTGCAGATCAGTTTTAATTGTAAATCTAATTTTTTAAATACACTTTAACTAAATATATTATATAGTTGTTTTAAATTTAATTAAAAAAAAATGTATTTTAGATGTTCCCAAAAAAATTTTTAATTGTTAATTTTAATTTAGCTAAAAGAAATATGTTTGGAGGCACTAATTACTTTACATTCAGTATAAGTTAAGATCAATTAAAATACTAAGTATAGTAGGTACCCTACATGGCTATTTAAAGTAATTATCTACCTTTAGTAACATGGTTATTAGTCATAGTAAAAAATTGTTTGAATTAGCAAACTACTACCGTTTTTAAGGCCTAATCTAAAAAAAATAATTGACAATCGGGTTTTTGATTTTAATAGTTAAATACCATTTTTTTTTTAATTGAATATCCTGTCAATTGTATTACCATTATAAATATGTCTTACAAAGCTTTTAAAAATACCCTATCTGATATATCTATTTTTAATAGTTTTAGCAATATTCTTTCATGCCAGTCTCTAAGCTCGATAAGGAAAATAAGCGCCAGATAATCAAAATCGATCATGTTGGCTATGGCAAAAAAGTATACCAGATTTTATCTCCTACATATGAGCGGATAAGATCTGCAGAACAGGAAATTATTTATTGTTAAGGAGTCTTATTTTCGGAACTGCTTTTATACGTCATACATACATTCCATCGTGGACACAGCAGCTTCCAGAAAGCTTGGACATTTTTTCGAGTCAGAAATTATGTATCCACCGCTCATAGTACACTTTGTAAGTATTTGATATAGTCTCAAATTAAAATACTCCTTACTAATATAAGAGATGGTCCTCTCTCCCAACTCTTGGCATTTCTTCCCGTAATTTCATTCAAAGATGAGCCGTTTGCCTTATAAATGACCTTACTCTTACTATAAGGCATTATCCCTATGCCCATCGGCGAGTTGTAACGGATATGTTTATTGGCAGTTTTACGGTCTGTGCTTTAAAGAATTAAAAGAGTATGGTTTTTCTACTTGCAACTCCCACGATGCAACATAAAACGGCACACTTGTGTGTCCCTTAAAAATTCATCTAGACAGGCCTCCAACTCCCCACTTCGTACGCTTCTTCATCTATTCTTATTGATGTAAATAAATAAAAGTCATTATTATTTAGTTAAATGTTAATGATTCGACAATTTTTGTTTTTTTGGGTACATATTTTTAATTTTACTGTTTAAAATATTATTCGCACATGTATCAATATGGACCAAAAATACACAAATATGAAAAAACAACTTAGTCCCTTAGCTTCTTTTGACATCTTCCTGTCATGTTTAGGTAGTAACTATTTTTATTAGGTATTGCATATATTTCCATTTTCCATTAGATTTTTTAAACTCTGGTAAATTTTGTATTCCACAATTTTATAATATATAGATATTTTTCATAACAAATTGATTTATTTTCTTTATCTCCAAACAAACCCGCGACCCCGACTGAACGAAAATAACCCAGTCGTTCATGAGGTAGATGGGAGGTAGTAACTATTTTTATCTACAACCGTGCGGTAACTAAGGTTACAAACACTATTTTAAGTGTAAGTGTCTCTTTACCGCACTAGTGTGGTAACTGCTACTTTACCGCACTAGTGCGGTAAGATCATTTGTACTAACGACTTTTTAAAAATCATTCAATAACATACAGATAATATACCTAAAAGTTAAACGTAATAGTCAAGTTGCTCACATTTCCTATTTTTACGACTGTCGATTGAAATGGCTTTCTTTTGCGGTGGTGTCATTTTGACAATGGCTCACACCGATTGAGGTAACTGGTAGTTTAATCATTTTCTAGTGTAAAATTGGGATAAACGTCAAAGAAAAATTATTATCCCAGAAAAACCTGATGGTTGTAGCTAAAATACTATACATAACTCGAGTGGTAAAGGGTTGTAGCGCACTTCACTTTGCGTGCGCTAAAAGTCTACTTATCACACTTGTTATGTAATATACTATTATTATGTCTATATTACTTGCTTTAAAATGGTGCAGTAAAATAAAATAATTTCATATTTTGGTATTTGTTCTTTGTTGACAAAATATTCGCAGCAACGGAAAATTTTTACTTAAATCTTATAAATTATTTCTTGTTGGCTCCTGAATTCTTTAATTGGAAAATAAAATCAAGCCGCTATATTATAAAATGAAATTCCGTAACTAAATTAGCCACTTCAGATCGGCTTTGTATACCAAACATGAAAAGCCGACTTTTATTTCAAGTTTTTGCAAATTAAGTAATCGATAGTATGGAATATTAGCATTTATATGGTGTAAAAAGCGAAAAAGTATCAAACGTAATGAAAAAGACATTAAGGGCAAATTCATTTAGTAATTTTATTATTATTTCAACATGTATTATATATTTATCCGTGATAAGATAATGCGAAGTCGAACCAAAGTTAGCATAAAAATGTTTTAGCCAAATCTACACAGATTTTTTGTCATTGTAAACTGTGAATTAGTTTTTTTGACAACGTTATGGTCCTAATAACACTAAAATCTTGAACTTTTATTGTCTTTATTATTAATTGATACACAACATTTCGATTTTTAAGTTATAATTACTTAAAAACGGTTGGAGATACATCACTAACCGAAACGTTGTGTATCAATTGACAAATAAAGACAATAAAAGTCCAAGATTCTGGTGTTATATAAATAAGTTGTTTCAATATACTTTTTAAATTATTTTTCTCTGTTTCTTGCAGTTTAATATATTCTAATTATAGTTGCCACCCAATAATCGGCCAAGTGCGAGTCGGAGTACGAACTCACTCATGAAGAATCATGGACTTACCTGATGCGTTTCAATATTACTTTACATCTTTAAATGATAACATTGATTACAAACTAAATTAAACATCATTTTACATTAAATAACTTTATCAAAAAGTAGCAACATGTTTCGGCTTTAAACGAGTGGACATTTATTTTTTATAGCTTATGTTGCTCACATGTAGTATTTTAACGGTGAAAAAAAAATATATTGGTTCAGTACTTTTTAAGTATATTTGTTACAAAAATTCAAAAATACAATTTTTTTACTCTTTATAATATTATAGTATAGTATACAGTGTGTTAAGGAAATTAACCGAATCCTTTAAACGATGGTATAAAGTCCATGCTCTAAGTCCATGGACATAGAGGTTAAGTCATGAATCTGATCAATTTTCTCAAAAAACACCATATACCAAAAATAATTTAAAAAATTCTACTTCCCATACAAAGTTAGCAATCCGCAGCAGCAGCTTTGTATAGGAAGTCAAAATTATTATTTTTATTTTTAGTAGGCATATGATTTCTTTGGGAAGCTTAAAGCGTAAGATTAAATTTGTAATTTTTTTATTTATCTATAAAGTATATAGTAGAGGTAAATTCTTAAATTACAAATTCAAGCTTGAAATATGGATTATCGAGATTAGTTCTCTTAAATATACAATTTTAATTTTGAGTGTAAGCATTTTTGTATACTAAATACTATAGATAAATGCTTAGATTTCAAATTCATGCTTACGCTTCTTTTTTTCGAAAACATTAATTATTTCGTCACCATTTAGGGAAGAGAGCTAGCCACGATAATCTTTTCTGTGCCTTTGAGACGCGCAACCAAGATTTAATCCTACGGAGAGTTGAAAACGATCTTTCCGCGGTAGCTACGCTGACCGGGACTGTAGCTATCGACTCTGGTATGACCAAATTATTTTAAGATTCTCTTTTTTGTTTTGTTATCCAGAGACGGTATTTATTTAAAACTGTAGATTTATTATCGCTATTAAATTGGCGGTACATGTGAAACGGTTTTTTCACTTTTACAATATCGATATTCAAATTCCCGTCAATTGGGCTAGGTATAAAAATTTCCAAATGAAAGAGGTCGAGTACTTTCAGAGATAATCTGTCCTTCAAATCATTAATAATTTAATTTAATAGAGATATGTGTATTGATTTCCGTTTATTGCTCTGTCGCTCAGCAAATCACTGCTTAAATACAGCTCAGCCTTTTGGCGTTTCGATCGTAATACTTTCATGATATCCTTTTTATCATTAGCCTATCGATCTTAAAAGACCGCAAAAGTAAGACTTTACCGGTTGCAACTAGTAAATTGGGGTTGTGGGCATGCCCACAGTTCCCACAACGGTGGATCCGCGCCTGAAAAAAAACATCGTCCACTCTTATTTTAAAATATCTATTGTTTTACAAGAAATAATCTTTTCCTTAAAGTTGTTGTTGTTGAAAATCTTTTGGTTTCAATATTACTTTTATTTTGGACTGTCTTTATTTGTTTATTTGTTTACAACGTTTCGGTTAGTACGTATTTTAATCATTTTCAAGTGATAACTAAATACTAGTTTTAAAGCTACGACTTATATGCTATTATTGGTTCTTTACGAAAATAACCGAATCTTGACCAATTTTTCACAATTCAGTAACGGGCTACCAGATATTGGAAATGTCGATACTAGGCTTGTTAATGCAATTTGGTTGTTTTAAATTACTGCAGCTTTTTTAAATTCTCCTGTCTTTTTGTGGGTTTCTTTATAAATAACTTTTGCTGAGTTGCTTAGATCAGTCATGTCCGGAAATCCTGACTTTTACGTTTTACTTTGTTCTGTATGTTTTTTGTATTTTTTAACTCCAATTTTAAATCGTTTTTTTGTTTTATTAATGTATACCTTATAACTTTCATAGAAAATTGGGTAGATTGAGTCTTTATTTAAAATATTGTTGTCCGGTCTCATTTTAGTAAAAATACTTCTTAGAGGAGTTTGGGCTTTAAACGTTGTTTTAATACTATACTTTCTTGAGATTTTGTCGATTTTTCTCCAGAGATTTTTCAATACACAGGATTGTTATGATTTTTCTTTCTTGTTTAGTCGTATTAGAATTTTTTTTGTCTTTTTCTTATGTTTATCAATTATTTTATTAATATTTTTTTTTGTAACCGTTCTGCTTAAGGTTCCCAGCTATATTAGCAATTGTTTCTTGCAGAAATTTCTTACATAAGGTTACTGCGCTGCTGTATAGAGTGCAAACGACTCTTTGTTTCTTTTTGGACGACTCTTTGTTTCTTTCTGGCCTAAGTATTGTCCAGTGTGAGTAGGTTTTCTGTACACCCAGGTTTGTTTATGTTGATTCTGTCACTTAACTAAAACGTCGAGGAAAGGTAAAGCCAAATTAAATTTACAATAGAGAAAAAGCAAACATTTAGTATATAAGTCGTAACTTTAAAAGTGGTTTTAAGTTATCACTTAAAAATGGTTGAAGATTCTAACCAAAACGTTGTGTATCAGTTACATGTAAAGATAATATAATGCCAAGATGTTACGGTTATCAAAGTTACCTTTTATTTTAACAACCAGGTCATTTTAGGTTAACTATAAAAAATTGAAATTAGGTGTATAAAAGATAATAAAAAAATATTAATTTAGCTTCGTACAATATTGCACTTTTATTTATTGCTTAACAAAAGTTACGTTTTATTTTATTACGGGAATAACTGTACAAATGAATACAACTCGTTTTATATGAAATGATTGCAAAATAATTTTAAAAGTATCAATAATTTCTAAGCCTAATCTTGAAAAAATATGAATAAAAATTCCTTACTGTCTTGGTATATACGAACGAACGTAACTACGTTTTAAGACAGTTAAAAGCAGACAACCTGTTTTCTTTGCTGTTCACTATGACATTCTCTCCTCTGACCCATTTCGCCTGCCTTACAGGACTTGTCAATAGGGCTGTAACGAGTGTTTAGCGAACAACAGAGAAACCAAGTGTCTACTTAAAAGACAAACATCGTTGCCTTGCAGTAAGATGTAACTATCTTACTATCTATATATATACATGTATTCTTAAATCTCCATAACAAGGATCTGTCTACCTATTTTGTCATCAGATCAAAAACAGCAGATGATTTAATATGAAATAACAAAAAAAAAAAGAAATAAAATGATTAAAAATATTATTTTTATAGGCCTACAAGTAACAACCTTGGCCCGGAGCAGAATTTTATTTTTTTTTTAAGTAATAAATAATAATTTTACTTTAATCTAAGGTGTTTTATCAAAATTAATTCAAATTAATTTAAATTTAAATCACTTTAAAGTGATTTTTTTGTTTTGATTTCATTGATGGTACCGAAGGTAAATGATAGATAATCATACGGTACAACACACAAAGTTAACGATGTTGTTGACAGGGCTTTGTAATATATTGGGAGTGGTTACTTACCATGGAAACAGAGGCGTAGAAATATTCTACGGGTAGTGTGTCAAAAACTTTTCTTTCCATAGTAAGTAAGACCTACCCATATAATTTTTTATTTTTTTGAAGTAAAGGATCGTTTCCATATTTTGTGGCTATTTTAAGCTTACAGATAAGCAAAAGAATTATTCGTCTTATCAAAAATGTTTATATAGCTTTTTATATAGACAATTTGTAAAGCTTAATTTTATGTATTACAAAATTTTTAATATCTCTTATAATTTTTGAGATGTTAAAGTTGTTTTTTAATTCACAAGTTAAAGCGCTTGTATAGAAAACATTATCAAAAGGTTTATAGCATTTTTCACACTTCACAAAAAAAAAAATTCAAAATTACTTAAAAAATTAATAAACGCTGAACATGAGTGTAGTGGAGCAGTACTAGAACTAACACGTTTAGTAGTCGAGGAAACAAAGTAATGCACTAAGGATTTTTTGTAAATTAGGATAAATTTAAAAGAGGTTTTCGGCATTTGATTCATATAAAGGTCTACAACTTTTTAAAAAAATTTAATACATGGCAAATAAAAAAAAGAACTAAGGATTTTTTGTATATTAAGATGAATTTGAATGCGTTAAAAACATTAGAAATTGAATTTTAAAGCAATATATAAATTCGTGAGTACAATAAAAAGATTGTAAGTCTTGAAGGGGTAGATAATTAAATTGATTATAAAAATATTCAAACGATGAGCTATATACATGCATGGCAAATAAAAGACTGCACTAAAGATTTTTTGTATATTAAGATGAATTTGAATGCGTTAAAAACATTAGAAATTGAATTTTGAAGCAATAAATAAATTAGTGAGTACAATAAAAAGATTGTAAGTCTTGAAGGGGTAGATAATTAAATTAATTATAAAAATATTTAAACGATGAGCTATACACATAGTAGCAAAGGAGATAGAGAAATTTTAGGCGTCCTGCCAGATATATAACACCTAGATAGAGGAGGCACTTTTTGTTTTTAATGAAAAGTTTTTTTTATTATTATTAATCGAAATGGGTGCAGTTATTGGACCAAAAAAAATATCCGTGCCACCATGTTATTCTCCACTGCCTCGAGGCACATGTGTATTTGTTTGTTTCATTTCATAAAAAGATTATTTTAAATCACTTTTTATATGGATTAGAGTTGGTATACTTACTTGTACCAAAAATATTGCTATTAGCGAATTTTTTGGCTATGTAGTGACCACTTTATTGTGTCTAAGTCATTAGGAAACCGTCGACTTAATGCAATTTAAGTGCAACAAATGTTCCGTGAAGGGCGAGGAGTGATTATTAATCAGTGGACAATAAAACGAATACTGCAGGGTAGAAACCTGCTCCCAAAATCACTGTAACTAGATCCAAAATTTACCGCAGCCCACCCTTAGGCTCATCTACATTTTACACATTATCACTTGAATTGGATATTGAAGCACAGATGTCTGTTCTGTTCTCCAATGAGACCAGGATATTATATGTCTTTATGGCAGCGACCGGAGAAAAAAACATTGGGGACATTTTAAAAGACGTTGTATTTTAGATTTTGTCTCCGAACTTTCGTTAAATTACACAAAAAAAAAAAAATAACTGGTGTGTATTGGGTATAGGACTAGGATTTTCTAAATTGTTATTTTTTTCTGAACGCGAATCTAATGTCATAATTGGGGGTCAAACAGCAAATAATCGAGAAAAGGCGTAATTTCAGATATTACCGTTTTTTTAAACGTCACTATCTTAAAAACTAAAAAAGATACACAAAACTTTATATGACACAAACAATGTTTTTTTAGAAGACCTTAAATTTAAGATATATAACATTTTTGTTTAAATGCAATATTTCTCGAATTTTTAGGATTATTTCAAGGTATAATACCTTTGGAAAAAAAATGTTTTTTTTTTATTTTTGTTGTTTTTTCTGCAAATTTTAGGTAATTTGGAATTCAGAAAAATAATGTAAATAATTTATTATAAAAAAACCAATCAAAATTACGTTAATAAAAAAATATTTTGTTTATATATCTTTTATTATTTATCTTATCAAAAACGTTTCGAAAACTTTTTCATAGGCAATTTGAAAGGCTCTCTTTTTTGTTTGATAATTTTTTTTGTATCTCTCATAGGTTATATAGTCGTAGTCCAAACAATCCGTGGTAATAATAAATATATTAAAAAACATTCATTAACGAATAAAAATAGTGTGAAGTGGTTAAGGTTAGTATTACAAAAAATAAATTGTTTATGGGAGTATGTAGATGACATTAAATATGCCCATCTAACCAAATATAAAAATAATGACATATTTTGGATATAAATGGTATATTTAAAATTTTTAGCAATAATTTACTGAACTCACAAACTCACAAAGAATAAGGAAATCAAATACACGTTGCCTGTATATTAAACCTTAATAAACGAAGACATTGTGCGTCACTGAAACCAAGAATCCCTTGACAGAGCTATGTGATATATTGGGTGTTATTACTTACCATGGAAGTTAATAAGAGGCAGTTAAACGTCTGTATGGACTTATAAGCGTTAAGTTGTTGTGAAGTTTTTCTTTATTTGCCGCAGTATCGTACATCAAGAGGTGATTTAATGATAAGTCATATTTAGGAGTTGAAATATTTAATGGCCTTAATACTGTAAAAAATGGCTACTGAAAGTGAGATTGTTCGTTTTCCCAGTTTATTAGGTTTATATTATAGTAACACAAATTTATTTTGCGGACGTACTTAAGGTTGATATAGGTTAATAAAGAGCACTTGGTTATTTACAAATGTAATTTAATTGTAGTGGTTTGAAAATATTTCTAAAAAGTTTCTATTTTATTACTATAAAAGAAAATAAAGTAACAAACTATAGAAGTCCTATAATTGGGTATTAGCCATATATTTTAAACAAAGCAAAATACACATAAATTCCTAGGGATAAGTCCCCAGGTCAATTTTATAATCTCACAAGTTCTTATAAAAGAGCCAGTACCGAATATTTCAGGTATGAAAACATAGGCAAAATGGAGGAGTTTAAAGGGACTGCAAAACGACTCGTGACGTCATATCGCATATAAATAGATTTTTACATATCTGTTTTGTCTGTTTTCAGTTGTGCTGCAGTAAATCTAAACATAACTAGTATTGTGTTTTATTTTGCGTGGCTAAAAAAGTGCTTTTAATTTATTATGACTAACGAAGGATTTGTAAAGACTTTCACAAATAATTTACCCTCTGTGGATATGTTTGTAGTGATGGATTACATTAAAAATGACGAACTTTTTAATTCAGCAGAAATCAGAGGTGAAAAAGCAGCACTGTAAATATTTTCTATGTTAATTGAATAAAATAACAAATCCTTTTACAATACTTGATGTTTAAACCAGTAAGAAAATACATATTCATGTAGGTATTTATGTATTTGTTAATTATAACCTTATTTCTACCTTACATTAAAATGGTCTACACAACAGAAAAACTCACTTTTTGATTTAGACATATCACATCTTGCTGCTGGTAACCATTGTTTCTTACGCTCATAATCTCTCAGAGGCACACAAACAAAAATTTTATTAGCTGTACTCACAGATGTGCTCGTGCAAAGGGGCACAAAACACCATTTATTTTGTGGTTCGTACATATTACTCATTCAAGCAGCTGTAAAGGTTTCTTGATATTAACAGCAATTTAAATTTCTTTAACTGTAGCCACGTAAATAATGCCATAATAAAGTGAAACCTTGCTAAAAAGGTAACAATGTATTAGAAACACGAATAACGCTTTACTGTTAATATGCGCTGTGACGTCAGATAGCAGTGACCTTCGAAAAGCTTGTTTTGGCGCCAACTCTTGGCGTTTGAATTTTAAAGGGCAGGTTTTGCTTTAAGGTGGCCGTTTCGCCATGTTAAATCTCCATAAGAACATTACTGTCTTTCAGACTACCTGACTCCAAAATTTGGCAAAATAAATAAAGGATCACCTTATATTTACATAAATGAGACATGTATCTTTCATGTAAAGAGATACAATTAAAAAAAAACAAGTTTTAATGCTTTAAAACAAAGTTTTAAAACCACTACAAAATTGAGTTGGATTTTTCGGTAGTTAAAATTGAATATTTTCGGTATAAGAAATCTATTTCGCATTATATTTTTTTACTGTGATTTATAGACATTTAGTAGTAACCAGGTAACAAAAATAATACGTTTTATTATCCATTTTTTCTTAATAGTGGTTTTTTTTGTCGCACATTTTAATTGTTTGTCCCATATTCGATGTATTTAGAACGGAGCGGTTTAAAGGATAGCTTAATTTAAATAACGTACACTTCAAAGAAGGACAGAAGACTGCGTGTTACTAGGTGAGAGTATATCATGCCGGCTCATAAGAAATCTGCCAAAAAGCGATTTCCTAAAACTTCAGGTATTTTTGAATAGATGGCACATCGTACAGGCCCGTATTATTAAAATTTAACGCTTAGTTTAAATTGCGTCCTTTGTTAGTTAACACTTTCGAACACATACCTTTTAGAGTAGGGTTAGTATGTTTTTAGTGGTTTTTACTTTGACAGCGCTGTGAGATCGGAAGTACTGATAAGAAATAATACGTTAAATTGCTGTCATTTGGACGGTTTAATAAATGTCTAAAACATGCTTAGAAGTTCGGTGCAATAAAGATAGAAACATATAACCTTGTGCATACCTAAGTGCCGAAGGTATGTATATGCTCGGCCGACGGTCAGCGCTTACATCGGTCGAACTTAGCTATATAAATAAAAAAATATGTGCCATACAGTCTATCAGCTCTGCAGTCAGAGCTGTCAAAGTACTCCCAAAATAGTACTTCAAGTACAAGTACCAAGTTTTTGATTTTTAAAAATTACTTCAAGTACAAGTATCAAGTATTCATTAAAATGTACTTGCATTTTCAAGTAAATTAAAAAAGTACTTGAAGTACCACCCAAGTATTTTACTTGAAGTAAATCCAAGTACTTGAAGTAAACCAAAATACTTGAAGTAAAACAAAGTACTTGAAGTAAAACAAAGGACTTAAAGTAAAACAAAGTACTAGAAGTAAACCAAAGTACTTGAAGTACATAAAAATACTTGAACTAATTAAAAGTACTTCAAGTAAAACAAATTATACTTGAGTAGTATTTTTTGTAAGGAAGTTAGAGGGTTTATTCCTCAAAACGGGGTTTTCTAACAACTCCTAAAAGCTTTAAGGACTGAGCGCTACGTCATTGGAAAGTAGGCCAGTCGGTAAAAACTATAGTTAGGAAAACAAGTAGTAGGTAGTAGGGTTGCTAAGTGTCCCGTTTTAAGTCGGGATCTTATGCATCCGATGTCCGAAATAATGTAAAATTTCGTATGAAATTTTTGGCAACAGGCCTACAATGCCGTACTCGGGTGAGCGCTCGGGCCTTAAACTATTATAGGAAATATTGTTTTTTTTTCCAAAATGGTTTTTTTCCTGTGGTTGCCAACGGGTTGGCGTTGGCACCCGTTGGCATCCGATTCATCTGTCAAAAGCGAGTGTTTTCATATGGTGCCTACAGCAGGTTGTCACCCAAAACCTATTCTTGGGAAATATTTTAATTTCCCATCAACACAAAATCAAGTGAGAACAACCTAACTTCAATTTTGATGTCGTTTTCATTTTTTTAGTGGAAATATTGTAAATTCGAGTACTTGGTTGATTTTTTACTTCAACTACTTTTTATTTACTTTAAGTATTGTTTTTACTTCAACTACTTTTTATATACTTGAAGTACTTTCTTTACTTAAAGTACTTTTTTTTACTTCAAGTACATCGTAATACTTCAAGTACTTAAATAAATACTTCAAGTAATTTACTTGGTCAAAACAAGTAAAAATCCAAGTATTTTCATAAAAACCAATCAAGTACAAGTACAAGTACCTCCTAATAAAAAGTACTTGAAGTAAAATTTAAAGTACTTTAAGTAAAATATTACTTAATGTACTTCAAGTTTTGACAGCTCTGTCTGCAGTGTAGTAAATCATACATTTTTATTGGCATAACTACGTTCGACTAAGCGTTGACCGTCGGCCAAGCACTAAAAGAAAAACCATGGGTAAAACGAGTGCTTACTTAGTGTACTTCTGTCCTTTATTATTTTCATTCGTTAAAGAAGGACACGAATGCACTTAGTGCGCAAACTTATTACGTAATGGTTGGACATGTTATTTCGACCTTCGAGCATATACATACTAAAAACACACTTGACAGTGCGAACAAGCGTGCAAGAGAAAGAAAAATAACAGTATTACCTTTTTCTCCCTCGCTCCAACGTGCTTTTGGTCGAAACCTCCTTATCGGCTAATCATCACGTTGGAGCGAGAGAGAAAGGTTATAGTGTGATTCTTCTTTCTCTCTCGCAGGCTTGTTCGCAGTGCGGAATGTCAAGGCTGCCCCTAGTAGGTATATGCTCGAGGGTTTCGACACAACTTTTATAAACTTCAATTGACTTTATTTGTTAACGGTTTTTAGTCAATGGCATCAGCTATTATAAGTACGTGTAATTAATGTTCATTACACGAAGCAAATTTCTTAGTTCAAAAATATCAAAGATTCGGATTACTCAGTTAATGAGGTTAATTCTGTTTAAAGCGTAGTTTTACATAATTTCATATAACTCGGGTTATTTCAGTATTTAAGTCTGTAATGACATTTGACTTTTACATTTTTAACATATTTTGGGTAATAAGATTAATATACAAATAAACAATAAAATATGATAAACTCAGTTTTTTATTTACAAAACACATACAAAAATGTTTTCAATTTATTTTACATATATACAGGGTGTCCCACGATCGACAAACTGCGGCGATTTCTTGAAAAGTGTGTTTTGGAAATTTTGAAGATTTACTAACGTCGGTGGGAGCAAGTCGGCTAAAATATTTCCAGGGTGGTGGCTGTTATACCAGAAGTAGGTGTCAACTTGCTTAATTTAAATAAAACACCCCATGAGTAGAACGTAAATCTGCTATGCGGGCCATCCAGAAATTTTAACCTGGGCTTTAAATTTTTTTTTCCAAAATTTTTAATTTTCCAATATCTACCTGAAATAACTTTTTAAAAAATAATGAAACTGCCAATATTTTTATTTCATTTCAATCTAAGCTAATACTAGAATCATACAAATTGAATAATTGGGGCCCATGACAGCTACAAAGAAAAATATGGGCCCTCAAACCACAAAAAGAGGTAAACAATAAACCTAAGAGCCAACTTTAAATTGCATTAAAAAAGAAAACTAGAAATGATCGAGTATTTCTAATTAGTCAAAAACATCTTCAATTCATGCCCTTTCGAACAATATGCAATAACCACAATTTGCTTAAAAACAGCAAGAGTTATTTGTCAACTTTATCAAGATGGGCATTTTTTCCTTTGTGGCTGTCATGGGCCCCAATCATTGAAATTGTATGATTCTAGTATTAGTCTAGATTAAAATAAAATAAAAATGTTGTCACTTTCATGATTTTTCAAAAAGTTATTTTAGTTCGAAGTCAGAAAATTAAGAATTAAAAAAATTAACAAAAAAATCTTAGGGCCAAGTTCAAAATATCTGAGTGGACCACATAGCAGACGGCCCCACCTATCTCAGATTTATGTATGTCTACTCATGTGCCGAACAACTTGCATATTATTTCATTTTTAGATTCTACACAAGGTTTCATGCTTCATGTCCTCTACCTAAATCTAAACGTTTTTGACATATTTAAGTTTTGTACATAAATTTTTGCTATGAAAAAGCCGTTATTTAATCTGAGTTTGATTTATTGTTAAAAAGAACCTACTTTAATAATTTTTTAAAAATATTTTAATAACTTATATGTTTTTAAAAAACAAGATTGAAAATAAAATTAAAAACCAGCTAAAAAACATTTTTTTTTGTAAAGCCCCAATTTTTTTAATCATATCTTATTTAGCATTAAAATAAGGGCAAGTTTGTATAAGGATGCCTATTCCGAAAATGTTTAGTTTTTGGTAAATTATTACATAGTTTAATATTTTTATATGGCGATTGCTGATTTGATGTTTAGTTATACTCCTATTTGGTTAAAATATTTTACTCTTAGTTGGATTATGACGGTGACATTTATATAGGAATTGTTTTTTAACGCCATTATAGTGAGCTCCGAGTATTATGGAGTCGCCATGAAAAATATTAAAGTGGCAATATATCAAATCCAAAAATTTTCGTAATGGACAACCTTACACAAACTTGCAAATATAAGATAAAATATAGATAAAATTATAAAATTCGGGGGTTTTCCTTAAGAACAAAGATTTTTGGCAATTTTTTAAATTTCATTTTTAATCTTATTTCTTGAACACCCTTTGTAATAAGTTATGAGAATACTGTAAAATCTCCTTGAATTAAGGCATGTAAACATCAGTTTTGATGTAAAAACTTAAATATGTCAAAATGCTTAGATTTAGGTATAGCATATGATAATGAAATTTGCCTAAAATCTTGTGTAGAAATCTAAAGATAAAATAATATATAGGGAGTTTTATTTAAAATCAGCTAGTTGACACCTATTTTTGGTATAATCGGAAGTGTCAGCAACTTGAAAATATTTTAACCGAGTTGTCACTATCGACGTTAGTAAACCTTTAAATTTTTAAAGCTTGCCTGTCAATTGCTGCAGTTCGTTGTGGGACACCCACAAAAGTATTTACTTTTAAGTTTTATTTTTGATATAACCAATTACAAAATGTGTCATCTTCTAAAGCGAACTGAAGCTAGTCTTAAAGAGGATTGTTTTCTTTTGTGGATTATGTTTGCTCATAAAACCCTCAGTTTGGATTTTAACTCTCGATAATAATGGTGGTATCTTGAAACAGTGCAACTTATTTGGGTATGTGGATATCCTGAATTATCTTAACTCTTTTTTTTTCATAGTCATTTCAGCACATAAACCTCCTGGCCTTTTAACAGATCCTGTACTCGGTTGTAAATCCTAAAATATCAAAGATGAATAATATTAGTATTGACCTATGTCCAGGGTTTTATGTTAATTTTATATAGTTTACTAGCTTTTCGCCCGCGTGGATTAAACGATTTTGGCTTTTCTTGTTATTTGCCCGTCTCACAAAAAAAAATTATATTCGATACATGGATACATGGAAGAATATTCTTAGCCTAGCCTTTTGCCAAATTTTATCGTGACGAGTCAAGGATAAAAAATGAATGAGTGATCATGATTTTATTTTATTTTTTTTTTCAAATTAAACCCCTATAATTTTTTAATGATTATGACAGATATTATCTCTAATGACTAGATGCATTTGTTTAATAAAATAAAAAAATAAATAAAAAAATTGTAATTGAATTGTATTAAATTGTTATATTTTCCTTTAATAGGCACTTTATTCCGCTTTGGTTTATAGAATAACATATTATTTAAATATTAAGTTTTTTAGATAATATAAAAAAAATTTAGACTAATAACTACTCAAAAACATCACACACATCTACATGTTTTTAAAGTGTACTCAAGGGCGGATTGGGAAAATTCTTATGGGGGGAGGCGGCCTTAGGCAGGTTAACCAGGGTTTTGGGGGTATTCATATTGAAATACGCCCCAATGTTAAGGGGGTCCGGGCGTTCTCCGTCCAGGTTAGCCACCTGTCTGGCTCCACTTGTAAATTACAAATTACAGTAGGCCTACGTATTATAGCAACCACATTATTTTTTACAAATAACTATTGCCTAACCTAAAACAATAGGCAATATAAAAAGTTGTCGATTAATAAGTTACTAATTAACATAACAACAGTTATGTTCTTCCATTTTTAACTCGTTTGTTTTTTTCCCTTTTTTTAGATGAAGGGGGGGCACAATCGCCCCATTCGCCCCTCTCTGAATCCGTCTTTGAGTCTACTGATAAGCTTTAAATATGCAAAAATACTTACCAACACCTACCAATAGTGGTACAGCTGTAAGGTGGCAAACAAGATTTTACTCAACAACCACAGACATTATATATCCGGTAAACATTTTTGGAATCAAATCAAAACTAATTAAGCAAGCCTTATGTCATTCTTAACATCTAAAAGAAAATAAAATAATAAGTAAATAATATTTTTTGCATAAATATAATTAAAGAGGTGAAATAGCAATGGTAGAGATTGAACGCTGTAAGAACAAACCGATACGTCACGGTCTCATATGGCAAACCCGTATAAAACCGTGACGTATAGGTGTTGTTCTAACAGCGTTCGATCTCTACTTGATACATTTTTATGGCATGAAAAAAGTATTTGTAAAAGATTTTGGTAATGAAATAAAAAATAATAATTGTAATAGGATCTATGGAGAGAATTATGTCATTTATTCATCATATATCCTATTCACCATGATAACTTTACGTAATGCTAGTGTATTAACTTATCCTTAACAATTTGTGTCAATTTTTTTTATGAAATATAAATAAATATAGGTAAATATATAGAAATTTAACCAGTCAAGTAAAAACCTTTCAACAGAAAAAAGATATGTACTGGGGCTTTAACAATTATTGCATAGTTCTGTGCTAAAATGAATTAAAATATCTCTTTGTCAAACCTAAATATTTTTAAATCAATTATTGGCCAGTTTCAGGGTGGTTTAAGGTCAAACCATAAACTTTAATTTCGTTTGTGCTGCTGTTGCAGTTCCCGTTCGCAAGTTAGACTTGGGCGGCAGTGAAACGGCAACGACAATGAAATGTCAAGTTTAAAAATTGGCAGTTACTTTTGAAAGTTGTATCCGCGATGAAATATAATTTTAAAAAAATAATGCGAATTAAATTTGTACTTACCTTTTGTCATCTTTGGGTATAAAATACCCTAAGCAGGCCTAAACTCTTTGAGTCATTTTAGTTTTGTATTTCCTTATAACCACTTTTACATCGTCTTTTAATGTCTTTACAGTTCATAAGAACACAAAACGTAACAACAAAATGCACCAATTACATTCCATAAATATTTACACCTTTAACTAAACAAAGCATGTTTGAAATATAAACAAAACTGTCGTTATTCGGAATCGGAATGGCCATTTGAAATCCAGAACACCAACTGATTTGTTATCCTATATTCTAATAGGTACATTCGAATCTCAAAAGCCAGGTATTGCATACTCTGTCATTCCATAATGTAAACAAAGACAAATAGATGCGACGAGCATCACAAGGTAAAAAAGAGGACAAAAGGATAATCGCTCTTCTCGTCTCGGGTAATAGCCAAATATTTATAGTGGGACATTCTCCAGTAAAAGAAAAGATGTACATTTTAAAACTGCCTTGTGTACGCCATATTAAAATAATTATTTTTGTTGTGAGACTAAGTTATTTGGGTATAACAACTACATTTTTTTTTGTTTTACAAGTATTTTATTAAAAATAATAGGCTTGACGTTTTGGAGATAAATGTATCTATCTCCGTTAATAAAAGCAAATAAAAATTTCGTTGCTTAAAACTAATTTAACAATATTTTAAAACAGTCAAAAATACCTAAAAATACTAAAAAAGTTAATTTTAAGGAGACATTTCTTCAGAATTAAGTTGCGATGTGGATGAAAATAAATTCGCTTCTTGCATCATTCAGGCGAGAACGCCAAAAATCTGTCACAGACATTCTACAAAAGTTTGTTTTTGGCCCAAGTTATCGCTTGTTAAATCCATTAACAAAGCTTTGCTCCCTGTATGGTTTCTTCTCTTTAACAAATTAAAACACCATTTTTTTTATTTTTTTACGTTTTTGCGAAAGGCCCGCTATAACTACAAAACTGGCAGCGCTAATTATAACGTCGTCATCTGTTTCCGACGACATGATGAGTTTCCACGGATCGTTTGCGAACGAGGGAGCACGAACGAATTCATTCGTTCGTTCGTTCGCTCGTGTTCGCACTAATTTAAACGCTCCTATAGCAGTCTATTACCTCTACATTGTAGTTGATCATACATTTTCATTTATTCGTCCGATGTCAGCGCTAACCGTCGCCATCGGTCGCCTTATTAGTTTTGATAAAAGTACCTACCTTTTTTGCTACGAATTCCCGCAGAAACATTCATAATACTTAAACTACAAGGCGGGTTAAACAAAGGGATATCCTTTTTTGCTTTTTATACCTATGATACCTATTTGTTTTTCCATTTCATTGAATTTCTAAACTTTCATTTTCTGGCGATTTTTAAATTTTTACTATGTACTTGCTCTACCACACTATTTTTTATAATAAAAATCGGTGGTACTTTAACATAATAGGGCGGTAAAATATTTTTGTCAATTTAACTATATCGCAACATTTTAGTTACATGAGTGAACAAACATTCAAATTTTTTTAATAATTTTTAAATTTCGCATACTATTATTTTTAAATTTTACCAATAAAATCCAAAAGTGGCTAATTTGTTTTATAATATAGTCAAAATTCTTATTATGGCGAATTTTAATTTAAAATTGTAAAATATTGAAGAATGACCCTTAAATTTTATTAAATTGTTTCAGCTTTTGGGCGAAATAAGTCTCTGTACTTCAGAACATATTGGCATTTATTTTTAGTTGAAATTGTTGACATTTTTTCGGTTATACATTTCTACGCACCGGGGCAGCACTTGGTGGAACACAAAATTGTAAAATATTAGTATCTAAAACGCCTGCGCCAGCGCATCCAGACGGCCACCTTAAATATGATCTCATCATTGGGATCTCGGCAACTTGAAGATTTACAAGGTCAATTAAATAAAGGCAAAGCTGCGCAATTTGATGCTGATCAAAATGCCACCTTAAAAGTTTAAAAATTTTAAATATTTTCGAAGATTTTTGAAAAATAAAAGATTATTCACGATTTCCATTTAATTTTTTTTACTTTATTTAAATGAATATAACAAAATAACCTTTACATTTTCACTGCTACTTTTTCTGTCCTACAAGACATATACACATCGACGTTTTGTCTTTGAGCTGCCATCATTATCTTTGTTTTTTTAAATACGGCCCTGGATTTTTTATTGCGTATTTTAGGAAATCCCAATGATTTAACACACTTATTGGAAAAACCATTTTAATGTTTTCCTACCAAAATTCTATTCTCTGCGCAAGTCTTATGCATCCGTTCACAGTCTATTTCGATGTGTTCTTATCCTCCAATCGTTCAGATTCCCAAACATGTATCAATAAACTGCTATTTATGTCACTTTTATCACTTAAGGTATATTAATATTTTATTTAAAGCCTTTGTGGACTGTTTTGAGATAAATAAAAGTAATTATTTATTCAAGTTATCACTTGAAATCGGTTGGAGATACATCACTAACCGAAACGTTGTGTAACAATCAACAAATAAAGACAATGGAAGTCCAAGATTTTAGTGTTATTGAAAAAGTAATTATGTCTCCCGAAAACAGCGTTTTAATTTCTGGATAATTTAATAAATTTAATAATTAGTAAGATTTGGTAATAAAATTGGTGTTGTACACCTAATTTAAACATTTAATAAAATTTTAATTTGCTAAAATATTTCAATTAAAACAATTCATTTATTTTACTTATTACCCTGAAAATCAATAAACAATTATTAACCCACTGTTTTCTTTCAATTTATTTTTGTTTGGTTTAATTGTTACAATTTTTTAAAATCTAATCTAAGTTTTAAATTTTCTTTGTTTTTATAGATAGATACTCAAAAGATATTTATAAATATTTTTAAGATTTCGTAACTTAAGTTCCAGTTCATTAAATTAAACTTGTACATCCTAAAGCTAAACCAAACACCACGACTGGTCAATCCGCGATTCTATCAATTGCTTGACTGACAATTTTATTAATATGGGATGGAGCTTCAATGTAAACGTAAAAGCTCATCGCTAATCTTTTTTTTATTTATTTTAAGCTTTATCCTTAATTAACTAACACTGCATTGATTTTTCGATTGTGTCAATTTACTGGAATATCTTTTGCCTCACACTCAGCTTTTAAGATTTTTGTTCGTTTTTTGTATCATATAAATGCTAATATCCGTAATGGCCGATTTTGCAACTTAATTTCCAGAGACTTAGCATTAAAGTTGGCATTTCATGTTCGTGTTTGCTAAATTGATATTTAGTGATTATTTTTGTACGAAAATTTAATTCGTTTGATAAAACTCAGGATCTATATTACCTATATGTTTTTTTACATACCAAAGAAAGCATTTTAATATGGTTTTAGTTATTTTGATAAATTGGGTTAATTTTAAAAAAATCTGTTTATGTTATTATTATAATTAGTTACACAGTTACTGTTTTCTTATTAAATTAACCTAAAATAAGTATTATTACTATTGTAGCATGAAAACAATTTAAAAAAATATAGCTTGGTTAATTTGTTTAAGGAGGATTGGTCATATTTTGCTCTCCAGCCTTTTGGCTCTTTCTACTTTCCTTTTTTTTGTTTTAGATGTCTGTCTCCCTTAATTAGTTCTAATAGATTACTACCAAAATGTTTATGCGAAAAAGACTTTTCGCTTTGTGTTTTTTCAAAAAATACGTGTTTTTTGTATTTCAGTGCTTTACAGTGGTATATGTGTGAGTCTGTTGCCTTCTCTTCCACGCAGAGAATGCTTGTTGTGGAACCTTTGTGTATGTTAATTTTTTATAATTATTTACTAAAATGACAGTGACCAGTCAGTAGTAGTCCTACTAGTTGTCTTATCTTAGTGCGACCCAGAAACAGAACCTCAGTTGTTTTTTAGAGGGATCATCTAGCATGACCTTTGCTTGTCTTTGACCAGGTGAAATAGTAAGGCTCTGAATGTTGTCTGGATTAAGTATTGTTTTTATTATTTTTGTTTATCTTGGGTCACTTTATAAAGACTAAGATCTAAGTATTAACGTAGGGTGGGTGTCTGAAGTGTAGTTAGAGAAATTTTATTTACACGAGACTTAAATATTTGGAGATTTGGAGGAAAAGAAAAGACTAACGAGGCCTCAAGTTATTAACAAATACAAACAAAAATTGGTTTACCAGCAAAAGGGTAAGAACATAACTAAGTTACTTAAGATTTTTTTAAAATTCATTATTACTTACCAATTCGGTATAATTTTATGTCTTTCCTGATTATTTTTATGTTCATGTTGCAACAGCGGTTAAACTTTTAAATAAAAATAAACTTAATTAGGTAATAAAATCTGGTGTATTACTCTTAGCACAGGAGATGAGGCATTTTGGCTAGGATTTTTTTTCCTGTATGGATTTACTTGAAATTTTTACAGAGGGTAAGGAATGGTCCAAGAATCAAAGTTTATATGATGCCGAGGTGTGCTTTTACCCTGGGGGTGGTTGCCACCCCATCTTGGGGGTGGAAAATTTTTATTACATTTTAACTACAGAAATCGATAAAAAAAAGTAATTTTAAGTAAAAAATGTTTATACATTTTTGTCGTACTAACTAATATGTTTCGAGTTATTCGCGATTGAAAGTACATATTTTTCGACGAAAAAGTCGACGTTTTTAATGTGGTTTTCACGAATAACTCTAAAAATATGCATTTTATCAAAAAAACTGTAAAAAGCAAAATTGTAGCTTATATAAAAACTAGAAAAAAATGTTATTTTATAATTTCTCTACAACCAATACAAACCGAGCTACGGCTTGTTAATAGTTAGCTTTTGTTCGTCAAATGTTAAATTTGAAAGATTCAGTCAAATAGCGGGAATAGTTTGCATTTTTCAAGGAAAATATATATGATCTTTTTTAAAGTATATAATAAGACCTTTCTTTTGAAAACAAACAAAGAGTTTTTAGCATAAAAATTAAGCAAGTTACGATAAAAATAAGGTCGGTCCCTACTTTTTTCTACGAAAAGATCATTAAAAACAACCTCCTAATTCCCCTCTTAATTAAAATAGATCTGTACCCTTCCACGATTCTTTTTATATATGTATTGTTAATACATTCTAGAAGTTTAAACAAATTAAAATGCATAATTTTAGAAAAATTGAAGCTTAAAGTGAAAAACGATTTACCGCAATTTCGTAAAAATAGCCATTTTTTTCAAAATACCAATTCTGGAGACACGAAAAAAGTGCTGGGGTACCGAATTATAGCTTTTTTAATAATAAGAATTTTTAATTGCATATATTTTTCTGTACAATAAATATTTGGCCAGATATGGCCGTTTAAAGCCTCTATTTACAAGCGAGCACCACCTTATTCTAGCCCTTTAAACTTATTCCATTTTAAAATTAAGGAATTAAAAAGAATTTATTTAACATAGCCTTGTAGCTCTTAAAAAAATCCAACAAAATTATTTTTGAACAATCTTTCTATCATTAAAACTAAAGGAGCTATGTTTAAAAAACTAATCAACTATTTTTTCGAAAAAGTCGAATAGCCCACTTCGGAGCATAATATTCTATAAAACCGGTATACTTTAACTTTTACCCGTAAAATTTTTGTATGCAATTCTCCTTTTTTTCCTATTTATATCTATTATATTGGTTTATAAGAATTGCAATGTTGTAAGGGGTGGTTTTTAAGGCTTAAAAATTTGCAAAAGAATGAAATTGGTAATATTTCAGACAGTAATATTCTTAATTATTAAATCTTTTTTTATTTAAGCCCTAACAAGGGTTGATTTTTAAGGGTTGAAATATTTTAAATTTGTATTCTAAAGTATAAAACAATTATTAATCAACTAATCCAAACCAAATTTTACCCATCTTAAGGTTCAAAATGTTATTCCATAAGTTTTGACAATTAGGGGTAGTTTTCACCTTACAAACAAACAGCGCACATCACCATGAAAAAGAATTTAACGTAGAGAGTTAGAAAGACCTAATTTCAAATTTTTATACAAAGCGATGCAGGACACAAAAACTGCGAGGTTTTGCAATTTTTTATCTTCATTTCCGGGATAATAATTATTAATTTTTTTTATAAATATCAAAAGCGGTGTTTATTTAAAAGTTGAGTTATGGTAGTGAAATATTTATTATACCGTAAACTATTAAAATATTTTTTTCCACAATAAAAGCGTTATTAAATAATTTTAAAAAGAAAAAACATTTTTTTTTAATTTCGTTATTAAGGGTCATTTTTAAGGGTTGAAACGTTAAAATATAATGTTAGATACAACTCACAACATAAAAATAGATTCATTCTACATATTTAGCTATGATTTTAATTTACATAAGGTCTATTTCAATGGTTTTTTAATTTTTTAGCATAAGGGGTGGTTTTTACCCCCTAAAAATAAAAAGCACACCCTAAGCATATACAAACTTTGATCTAGAGGGTAAAAGCAACTCAATTCCTAAATTTTCATAAAAATTTAAAATGTACAAACAAATCCGGGGGTCAAACAGCTTTTTTCTCCCCATCCACTGTACTATCTAATACAAGCACAAAATAAATTTTTACAAAATTACAAGGTTCTTAAATTATTATATATTATAATATAATATAAAATATATTCACAGTTTGCGTAGATGTGTCGTCATGGATGACGCCATGACTCAGGTGGGGATTTCAAACCTAAAATTTAAATCAACTACCAAGTTTGTATTTTTTGCAACTATAATATATTTTTAAAAATAGCGGATACACATAAAACATTATTTTAAAATCAGTCATTATGCCTATAGGTTGTGGAAGATTAAATGCTTTTATAAATTGCGCAAAAATACAAATTTTTTAAACTTATCAGCCTCCGATAAAGGCATAAAATATACCAAAGTTATAAATGTTATTTTCAATTACCTAGGGCAGCAATAACACCTGTAAAATAAAAAAGCCATAAAATTATAAAGACACCTCAGTATAAATAGCAAATTTATATTGTTATTTTATGTAGTTCAACGTTTAACGAAGCTGCATAGTAATTTTTACGGGTTTATGTATTTTTAATCTTAACGTTCCTCCCACAGTGCGTAATTGGCTATGTGCATACCTATTTAATGGGAAATAAGTATGTTATGTTATAAATGAGTATTAAATTTCGAAGACCTGAATTTATTTTTAAAACCAACTGCAATCGTAAAAATATTAACATCGGTTGTTGTCATTTATTACGTACTTGATTCCTAAAATGGTTCACAGACGAAGAAGTAGATATACAGTTTACAGAGCAAAATAGAAGCTGTTTTGGTAAATTAAATTTAACAGCAAACCACCAAACTCATCTTTTAGAAAAAAGTGCATAAAACCTAAAAAACAAAAATTGGTATAAAAGTTAGCTTTTCCCTGTTTTTTTTTATATGAAAAAGCTTTCAAAAATAGCCAGTTTTTCTTTCAGAGGACACTTTTAATTTAATTGTTATTTAATCCTGATGCGGGCAATCATCATCATCATCATTAATATCATTATCATAAGCCCAATTGCGCCCACTGCTGAATATAAACCTCTCGTAATCGGTCCCACTCATAGCGGCACTGTGCCGACTGCATCCAGTTCGGTGTGATGCGATTTATAGCATCGATCCATCTTGTTGGCGGACATCCCCTACTTCGGTAGTCCTCATATCTCGGTCTATATTTAAAGATTCTTCTGGTCCATCGATTATCTGCCATCTTTACGATGTATCCAGCCTAGTTTCATTTTAATGTAGTGATTTTTCTTAGTGGATCCGCAACACTGAACCTTCTCCTTACTTCATTGTTCGGGATTCGATCCCTAAGACTGACGCCCAGCATTGACCTTTCCATAGTACTCTGGGTTACTTGTATTTTGTTTACTATCTTTGTTGCTGTCAATAGGACTTATGTAAACAATTAAAAAACAAACAAAATGGTTTCTGGCTAACTCTTATTGTTGCATTTTTCGAAGAGAAAATTAGGAAAAAACAGCTAGAAATAAAAACTTTTAAAAAATTCATAACTTGGATACTTTTAAAGTTAGAAAGTTGATCTTTAAGAAAAATAATTGTTTATAACATGTTGTTTAAAAGGCAAACGCTGCCTGACAAGTAGATTTTTTTAACGCAGTCTAAATATTTTGCAGTGATATTTTGGCCGATTTAGCGTAGTAACTGTAATTGTCCCATTTAAATGTAGTAAAAGGATCATTCAATTTTATATTTTATTGTACAACTTGTTTATCTTCGATTTCCATATACCTTTGGCAAAAGGAACACCTGACGCAATAAGTTTCCCCTAGCCTGCTTCCCCGACTACTCTGCCCAAAAACCAAATACCGCGTGATGGAAAATGTTCGAAGCCGTTTTTTATACTTTTTTCCAAATTTATATAGAAATCGATGATAACAATATGTAGAATAAAATATAATGTTTAATAATTCGTTTAGAATATTTAAGTCGGCAGTTACAGTTAATACGCTAAATCGTCCAAAATATTACTGCAAAATATTTACACTGCGATTAAAAAAAAAGGCACGTCGAACAGCATCCGCTTTAAGTCTCTTCATGCAGCATGTTTTATATTATCATTTTCCCGAAGATCATTTTTTTTTTCTATTTTAAAAGGATCCAGGTAGTTTTTTTTTTGTTGTTGCAGCTGTCAATTTTAGTGGTTTTTTCCGATTTCTCTCTACGAAAAATGCACCAATTAGGATAAGCAAAAAACCATTTTATTTGTTTTTTAATTTTTTACCAAAGTCGTTTAAACAGTATCGCGATTATAATTACAATTTAATTAATTTTTTTTACTATAAGAGAAAAAACTGCTATTTTTGTTTGTTTTTTTTTTTCATATAATTTGCCTAGCTATGATTTCTTAATTCTAAAACACATAACTAACTAGGCCTACTTATCTAGGTATTTCTTTAATATTGCAACAAATTTCACAGATATACTTCTAAAATGAACATACGAAATAAAATTCCTATAAAAATATCGCACATCTTCTTTAAAAGTGACACAAATTTAAAAGGTGAATTAATAATGAAGCAAAGAAAAATAATAATAATTTCTTAATTGTAGTTTCTAACAAGAACATTTGTTATCCCTTGCAACCCTGGGATAGGGTTGAAATCTGCAGTGCTCAATAGATTTTCCGTACATTTTTTTCAGATGTAAAAAAATTCAATTTAAAAAATGGTTAATAAAGGCTTCACTTTGTTATAAACATTTTTGCTTGGTGCATTTTTTGGTAAATTGTGTCATTTTCGCGTAAAAAATTAAATATATTTCCGCACTTTGAAGTCACGGTATAAAACTTTATTTTAAACTGACAGCAACAACACCTACTAGATACGTATAAATCTGCCATAACTTCACAATTCCTTAAATGTAAAAGTTTGCTTTTTGAGCAACACTTGATTTCACGGAGATATCAACAGTCAATAACATAACAAACACCGGTAAACTTTTGTTTGGCATTGCATGCAAAGTTAATAAAACCTGAATTAAAAAATTCCCATGGTCCATTTTTTGTTTTAGTTACCTTTTAAAAAAATTAAAAATGCTTTTAGGATGACCTAATTTTTTTTCCAATTTAAAAAGTGGAAAATGGAAAAAATATCCGAAAAGTAATGTTTTTTAAACCTCTGCTAAATACAGGTGTTTAAATTATAATTTTGTTTTTATAAATTTAAAAAGTGTAATATAACGAACCTGTCCCAAAGAATAAAACCATGTAAGAGTTAAAAGATTTTTTTTACATTAGTTTTAAAAATATATAATTTTGTTATACACAATTGGATTTTGAAATTTTACAATATTCAAAATGATTTTTGCTAAACTTATATTTATTCTTATTTTATTGTACCAAACACAAACAGACACATATACATAAAAATAGATATAAAAACAATTTAAAGAACATCTAGAATTTCAGATTCTGACATTTATGTGCTAACAGGCATCAATGACGAACCCATCTAAAACAAAAAAGGCTAGTTTGTAGAGATCTAACGTATAAATTAGTTTAACTATCATTGTCGATTCTTTCCACTAAATTCTTTATTTTTTCATGATTTTTTTATACAGAAAACGGCTGCAAAAAATAAACTGCGGCTTCTTAAAAATGAATTTAACGAAGATGTGTCTTTTATTTAACATTTTTTTTAATTATGAAAAAGAGAATGACTTATTTTTAATAAAAACAAAAAAAGATGTTTTTTAACCTTTTACCTAATTACCTGAAAATGATAGAATATATTGTGTAAGCGCACAAAAATTTTGTCTGGTTTTAGATTTGTACAAAAAGTAAAGTTTATTGTTTTAACAGCCATACATCGGCTAAACAAAACGGGAACATATTTTTTTGTTCTACCAGCATACGAAAGGTGATTATTTTTAGCACATATTTTTTTGGGTTACCTAAGGGTTGGCAAAAATACTATCTAAGATAGTTTGTATAAGGTCAGAATCAAATTTGTTTGTTAAACACTTGTCAATAAAACGTGATCTTGTTTCAAATATTTATCAGTTATATCACAAAAAATTAATAATCTTGATGCAGTTATAGAGGCAGATAAAATTCCAGATAATATGTAGAAAGCTAATAACGCCCACTTAATCCAAGGAAAGCTATGAAAAACAGCATGGAAACTTTGTAAAGTGGTGCTAGTCCCAGAACATGACATCGACCGAGAAAGAAATTTTTCTAGCATATTTTGTTGACATAGCTAGAGTGTCCAAGCCTTTAGCGTAAGGTAATTTTATTTTAGGTTAAAAGTATGCTTAAAATCAAAAGATATATTGCAAAATAATATAAAGTATGTAGAATTTGTGTAGACTTGACCATTTTTAAATAATGCTTCAGATGATATTTGTCGGTGGGACGAGTTGACACGAATGAAACTCGACGATAAAGAAAATAAATAGACGGTTTTTGTAGCAAAGACCCTTAACACCAAAAACTTACAGCAGCAAGATGATATAAGAAGACTTTTCAAAAGTGGAGTGTGAAAAATATGTGTCTAATTATCCACCAACCACCCACATTGTTGTTTTCTTATACTGGATAAACACGAAGTATATACCACCTAATGTGCTGCGGTTAATACATTTGAAAAAATGACAGTTGATGGTTTTTTGGAATTACTTAATCCTAAGCTTTATAACGGCGGGAGCCTTCGCCGCATTCTACCACATGTTGACTCATTTTTGACGTCACTGTTCGTTTACTTTTAGCATGAAAAATAATATTTAATAATTATTACTTCTTGATGGTTTTCGGTTTTGTAATTATATTTCGAAATAAACATAGTATTTGAAAGTCTTTGAGAGCTTGCCCGAATTCCGTTCACGTCATTCGTGTAAATGGTATGGCGTGCAGAAAAAATACTTTTTGTACTTGTTTAAGAAACTTCTCTAGAAGTCCATTTGGTTGTGTTGGTTTATGTAATGAGTTGTCACGAAATATTCTATTACCGAACAGACATGCACGCAACATTAGTACTTATCATCTAGCCATTCATAGACTGTGATAATACGCTAAAAAAAATGTTATTCTAATGTCCATTTTGTGTTCTAGAAAAAAATTAAAATGTGTTTTGTTAACTCTACACTGTAAAATATTTTAAAATCAGCAAAAAATAAAAATAAAGAAACTTTACCGTCTCACCACTCCTATATCTTTTGTACCCAGACTGGGTACCTTGGAAATTCTATAAAAGTAACTAAGTACTGCCTGCCAATTCACTACTCTTATTTATCGGCTTTAGCTTATTAAGTGTTGAACTAGGTGCCATTAAGAGGTAACGTTTAATTCCAAACTTAATACCAAGTATGGTGTTACCTAAATGATACATTAGCTTTGTAATCATTAGGCTGTGATGAAAAAATTACAGATATTTTAAATAAATGCTTTTAACACTGACATGTATTTATTAACTTTGAAATACTCTGAACATTAAAAATTCTTTTTATTTTATTTACCAAAGATGGACGTAAATACTATACTACAAAAAATTTTAAAAGTAAATGGTAAATATTATTTATAAACCCATATGTATAGGGTGTCACAAATTAGAGCCTCATTATTGGAATCTCGAAAACTTGAAGAGATACGAGATCGATTAAATTGAAACAAAGTTGCTTAATTTGATGCTGATTAGAATGCCACCTTAGAAGTTTAATTATACTTTCAAAGACTCTTGGAAAAAAACGAATATTCGCGATTTAATGTTATTTTTTTATGATTCTATTTAAATATATGTAACAAAATAATTAACATTGCTATTGCTACTTTTTTTGGTTTAACGAGATAGTGTTATTACATTTACACGTTTTGTCTTTGAGCTACCATCATCAACTTTGTTTTTTCAATATACGGTCATGTTTTTTTTATTATGGATTTTAAGAGTCCCAAAACCAATGATGTATCGCAGCCCAAAATTTCATATTAATGGAAAATTCCATAAGAAATTATGTGTTCGAGAGAGCCAGAAAATAGAATTTTAGTAAGATCTTACTAGGAAATCATTAATATGATTTTTTTGAATAAGTGCGATACATCATTGGATTGGGGATCTTAAAACTTCTTAATAAAATCCGTAATAAAAAATTTAGGACCGTATTTAAAAAAACAAAGTTAATGATGGCAGCTTAATGACGAAAAGTCATGAGCTGCCATAAAAATGTAAATCTAATAGCACTGTCTTGTAAAAAAGAAAAAGTAGCAATGAGAAGGTAAAATTTATTTTGTTATATCTAATTAAATAGAGTCTTAAAGAATAAAAAATAAATCGCAAATATTCGGTTTTCCCTAAATTCCTCTTAAGTATTCGAAATTTTGCCTCCATTTAACCGTCCCCGTATCCCTTTAAGTTTCCAATATCCATCATTGATGGTGCTGGAATTTGGGACACCCTGTACAGGATGTGAAAATTACCCTTTAGTTTACTTAAAAAAAGATGTGCGTCTAAATAATAAACAGCTTTGGGTAACTGGATACTTGGGCAGTCTTAAATAATCATAAAATATTTTTAGGGCAGCCCATGAAGGCTAACCTGAGTTTCGTCAACGATCTCTGTGTACAGAAACATGTAATAACCGTATTATATATATATATATATATATATATATATATATATATATATATATATATATATATATATATATATATATATATATATATATATATATATATATATATATATATAAATATACATATATATATATAAATATATATATATATATACAGTATGAATTTGTTAACACTTCGATGATATAACTAGCTAATTTACTATTAGGAAGCATTGATAGAGGAGATAATAGGTCTAAGAGATAAGACAAGTTTTATGATTTTAGGTAAACCATAATATTTAGGACATGTTTAATTATAAATTGTAAGTGTTTTGGCTGTCTTCTCGATCAATTCTCACTTTTTTAAACAAATTTCTAACAATTGCGTTTGCTTTTGTTGAAAAAGTGATGTGGGGTCACTAGTGAGTGGCAGGTAGTAGGAGACGATCTGATAAAATATTATTCGACATTTCAGTGTATGCCGTTTTGTTGAGTATGACAGTTACATTTCCTTTGTCCGCCCTAGTAACAAACAACAACTCCGCTATTGCTCCCCAAAAAATGCTTTGTTCTATCTGTACAGTTGTTCTAGATATGTTTTTTGTTGTGGTGTTTTAATAAAATTTGTAATAATATTAGTAAATTTAGCTCTGATAACTATTTTTATTATTGTTATCGGATATTTTTTGATAACATTCTCTAGATTAGAAATATAAGTTTTAATTGGTAGAGTTTCACTCGTCCCTAGAGGCAAACTAAACTTAGACCTATGCTAAAAAAATTTTAAAATATCCACTGGAATTTCTACCCCTGATAGATTGAAGTGATCCACTTCTATCTTGTGTATCATATAATTATGTTGTTCATTTTTGCAGATCCTCAAACTTTTTTAGATTAATATTTTTAACTTTTTTAAAATATACTTTTTCCAAAAGAAGTGTTTTGTCTAGTGTTGAATTCATTAATTATATGATTTGGAACTTTTTTGTCTCAATTGATTTATTGTAAGAGTTAAAGAATTTTCTAATTTTTTTAAATTTTGAATAGTAAGTGAAATTTGTAAATTTATTATTTTGCTGTCCTAACCTGTTGACAAAAGTCATTGTGTTCTGTCCTGTTCTGCCATCGTTAAAAGTCAGTAGGTTTTGGATGTTCTTTTTGTTCCATTACTAACATGTTTAGGAGTTATACCATTTTTTCTACATTTTTAATAAAAACATTTTTCTGTTTTTGATATTTGCCAACTTTGTTGTTCATATTTTTTTGCCCATGATTTCGCTAACTTAACTGCTTCATTTCCATACTGGTTATGGATGCTTTCGTAAAAACCCATGCCTATAAAAAATAAGGAGGAGGGAAGTCTTGGCCGACCAGTTAAAACAACAAAGGTAATAAATTTCTCTGGGTATCGGTCCAGGAAAGGGCCCAATTAAAAGTGAAACACTTCTTAGTTTAACGAGCTTTCGAAAAATATTTATTTTCTTCTTCAGGTCTACAATATACAAAAAAAATTTCACAATAAAAAGCCAATCTTTTCTCAACTTTAGGTATACTTTACAACTAAATGCATTATTTAAAAATTGGTAACATCAACAACAACTGAATTTTACAAAGTATGGTAGCAGGATATTATTATGTTTTTGAAAAAGATTCATATTAATGGTAGTTAGTATTTAAAAGCTGATACATTTTAAAAAAAAATATTATAATATTATTAAAATGTAAGACTAGTACAGAATGGGATGAATTTCTATACCACTTTGTTCGTTTCAGGGTTTTTTAGTTTAACATGTATTTTTTAAGTTTTTATTCTCTGGAATGCGAGTATAAGGTCCGGGCATATCTAGGGTTTAAAGTTAAAAGATATTGTTAACTTAACTGGAAGCATAGATTTTCTTATGACTGAATATTAGCATGTAATATGCAAAGTTGAAAAATTAGTAATGGTAAAAAAAAAATTTTAAACAGTAAATATGTAGTGTATTAATGATCACGGAGCTCTTATCTCTCACATAAGAGCATGTGTGTATGCTGCATACGTGCATGTCTGTAAGAGTGTGTAGGTATGTAGGTATACCCTTATCTGTCACCTAAGGGTAAGTGTTTGTGTGTGTGTGTGCATGTGTATGGGTATGTGCGTAAACCATTATCTGTCACCTAAGGATTTAGCGTTTGGCATGTAGTGAATGTGTGTGTGTGTGTGTGTGCACGTACGTGACCGAGAAAACACAAATTATAGATTTATGATGATGTTTTGTCTATTCCAGATTTTATGTTTTAATATTTGCTTACAGCCCTTCGCCCATAGCATACCATACACTATCCTAGAGTTATATTTAGGTCCAGTGTAACATAAAAGTGTTAACAATAGAGAAAAAAACATAAAAAAGAAGGACCAGCCCTACATTTTAAAGTGAGGTTCAACTAGACATAAAGAGTGGTTGACTATGTTAGGTTATAAAGAAGAGAAAACAAGAATATACAGAATAAAAAAATCAAAAGTATTAAAAAAATTAATTATGTTGACAGTAATTGTTTAAATATTTTAGCTTGATGAAAAAGAACTATTAAAGATCATTGTTTTGTCTTTTTGTTTTGGGTTAAAATTGAGTAAGTTAGAAAGTAAATGACGCTTAGATTGTCAATGTCAGTTTTTTTATTGATACTGTTAGAATGAATATATATATCTATCTCTAGGAGCACTCTTTTGTTATAATTTGCCTCCACACACAAAATTTTCTGTTTCTCTTTAAAATTAAAAATATCTTCAAGTTGATTACAATCGTAAACAGACAATGCACAAGAGTTTTTTCCTAATCTACAATCACTTTTATATTGCGTTAATCTATCTTTGAGTACTCTCTTAGACGTTTGTCCTATATATACGCCATCGCACTCAGAGCAAGGAATACTATATATTACATTAGATTTTTTTAAACTGTCATCCTTTTGTCTTTAAGTTTATAAAGTTTTCCTATTGTTTTAATGTGTTTAAATGCAATTTTTATTGAATTCATTATCAGAATGAAAACAATTTGGTTATTTTAAGTTGCTATACTTTTTATATATGGAAAATAATAGTAAAAAATAGGAGAGGTGTTCAATAAATGCACTTATTTCGGGGGTGATGCCGTTATTATCGCTGTCATGGGTGATCACTATTGCTGTATTAAAAATAAGCTTACATTTAATAATTTTTTTGGAAAAAGGATTAAGTAGTAAAATGTGTTAAATATGATTTTAAGTTATTACTGTACTAATGATGCATGTGAGATTCTCATTATCCGGGTTTTTAATGCTAATATTAGATTTATTTTTTGTTTTGGTGGTATGACTCAGAGTAATAGTTGATATACCTGCCTGAGCTGGTTGGTTTAGTATACCAGTTAAGAATGATCTGGTTATTTGCTTGTCTTATACTTCTAGTGTCCAAAAAAGGTACACTATTGTTGTTTTCTTTTTCCACCGTAAATTGTATGTAAGTTCATTATAGCTATTGAACACTTTAAGAATCTCGTTAATGCCATCTATTGGCACAGATGTTATAATATCATCAACGTATTTCTTCAAGAACAGAATTTGAAAAAGATAACTTAGGTATACAGACTTCAAGTAAATCATCCATGACATACTGTGGGGTAATAGGGAGATTTAGCCCCCATAGGGGTACCTAATATTTGTTTATAAAAAATGCCATTAAATTTGAAATATCGTGGTTTCCATAATGAATTTCAAAACCTCCAGAAAGACCTGCTGACTGAGTCTTGTGTGTAAAAGAAATAGCTGGCCAATGTTTGGACATGCTTTTTTGTATTAATGTATATGGTATATGACTAAATAAAGACTTTACATCAAGACTAATCAACAATGTAGCCCTCCGGGAACCTTTTCTCGTTTGCAAAATTAGCAAATTGAAAGGAGTCTTTAATATATAATTATTCTATGATATATATATATATTTATATTAGGAGCATTGATAGGAGGAGATAATAGGTCTAAGAGATAAGAACAGGTTTATGAATTTTAGGTAAAACCATAATATTTAGGACATGTTTGATTATAAATTGTAAGTGTTTTGGCTGTCTCCTCGGTCAATTCTCCTTTTAAACAAATTTCTAACAATTGCGTTTGCTTTTTGTTGAAAAGTTGATGTGGAACCTACTAATTGATGGCGGAGTAGTAGGAGCGATCTGATAAGAATGTTATTCTGACATTTCAGTGTATGCCGTTTTGTTGAGTATGACAGTTACATTTCCTTTTGTCCGCCCTAGTAACAAACAACTCACTATTGCTCCCAAAAAACGCTTTGTTTTATCGTACAGTTGTTCAAGATATGTTTTTTGTTGTGGTGTTTTAATATTTGTAATAATATTAGCTAGAATTTAGCTCTCTGATAATATTTTTATTATTGTTATCGGGATATTTTTTGATAACATTCTCTTTGATAGAAATATAAGTTTTAATTGGTGTTTCACTCGTCCCTAGAGGCAAGCTAAACTTAGACCCAAGTGCTAAAAATTTTTAAAATATCCCCTGGAATTTCTACCCCTGATAGATTAGTGATCCACTTATCTTGTGTATCTATAATTAGCTTATGTTGTTCATTTTTTAAGATCCTCAAACTTCCCTTTAGATTAATATTTTAACTTTTTTTAAAATATTTTTTCAAAGAAGTGTTTTGTCTACTGTTGAGATTCATTAATTATATGATTTAGAACTTTTTGTCTCAATTGATTTATTGTAAGGTTAAAAGAATTTTCTAATTTTTTTAAAGTTTGAATAGTAAAGTGAAATTTCTAAATTTATTATTTTGCTGTCTAACCTGTTGATAAAAAGTCAATGTGTTCTGTCCTGTTCTGCCATCGTTAAAAGTCAGTAGATTTGGATGTTTTGTTCCATTACTAACATGTGTTTAGGAGTTATACCATTTTTTCTACATTTTAATAAAAAAATTCTTCTGTTTTTGATATTTGCTGTCCACGTGATTCTGAAATTATGGCTTGAGCTAAAATTTCTTGGGTATCGGTCCAAATTTGTGCACAGTGGTAGTCTTTAGCAGTGGCTAGTACCTAACGAAAAATAGGAGAAAAACGTGTTTTTTTACCGTTAGCCGTACGGAAGGCGTCTTACGGAGACAGAGGCTACTTAATATTGTCTCTCGCCTGGCGGAGACAGGCTTTTCATCCAGTAAATCATAATTCAATGTTGTTTCATGCAATTTTTTTACACTAGTTTCTAAATAAAACTCTAGGATAGTGTATGGTAATGCTATGGGCGAAGGGCTGTAAGTAAATATTAAAACATAAAATCTGGAATAGACAAAACATCATCATAAATCTATAATAATTTGTGTTTTCTCGGTCACGTACGTGCACACACACACACATTCCCACATACAAACGCTTAACCCTTAGGTGACAGATAAGAGGGTAAGAACATACACTAACATATACACCCATACACACACACTAACCCTTAGGTGACAGATAATGGTTTACACACATACCCATACACATGCACACACACACACAAACACTTACCCTTAGGTGACAGATAAGGGTATACCTACACACTCATACAGACATGCACGTACATACACACATGCTCTTATGTGAGAGATAAGAGCTCCGTGATCATTAATCCACTACATATTTACTGTTTAAAAATTTTTGTTACCAGTACTAATTTTTCAGCTTTGCATATTACATACACATTCAGTTCTAAGAGAATCTATCTTCCAGTTAAGTTAACAATATCTTAGCTTTAACCTAGGTATGCCCGGAACTTATACTCGCATTCCAGAGAATAAAAACTTAAAAAAATACATGTTAAACTAAAAAAACCCTGAAACGGATTAAAGTGGTATGTGAAATTCATCCATTCTGTACTAGTCTTACATTTAATAACAATTATAATATATTTTAAAGAATGTATCAGCTTAAATACTAACTACCATTAATATGAATTTTTCAAAAAACATAATCCTATCCGCTACCATACTTTGTAAAATTCAGCTGTTGTTGATGTTACCAACTTCTAAATAATGCATTTAGTTGTAAGTATACCTAAAATTGAGAAATATTTGCTTTTTATTGTAATTTTTTTCCATATTGTAGACCTGAAAGAGAAAATAAATATTTTCGAAAGCTCGTTAAACTAAGAAGTGTTTCACTTAATTAACCCTTTCCTGGACCATTACCTAGAATTTATTACCTTTGTTGTTTAACTGGTCGGCCAAGACTTCCCTCCTCCTTATTTTTTATAGGCATGGGTTTTTACCAAAAGCATCCATAACCGGTATGGAAATAAAGCAGTTAAAGTTATTTAAATCATGGGTAAATACGAACAACAAGTTGGCAAATATCAAAAACAGAAGAATTTTTTTATTAAAAATGTAGAAAAAATGGTATAACTCCTAAACATGTTAGTAATGGAACAAAGCGCACCATCCAAAACCTACTGACTTTTAACGATGAACAGGACTGGACAGAACACAATGACTTTTTGTCAACAGGTTAGACAACAAAATAATAAATTTAAATTTCACTTACTATTCAAATTTTAAAAAAATTAGAAAAATTCTTTAACCTTTACAATAAATCAATTGAGACAAAAAGTTTCCAAATCATATAATTAATGAATTCAACACTAGACAAAACACTTCTTTTTGAAAAATATTTTAAAAAAGTTAAAAATATTAATCTAAAAAAGTTTGAGGATCTTAAAAATGAACAAATATAAGCTAATTATAGATACACAAGATAAGTGGATCACTAATCTATCAAGGGGTAGAAATTCACAGTGGATATTTTAGAATTTTTAAAGACTTGGGTCTAAGTTTCAAGTTTGCCTCTAGGGACGAGTGAAACACCAATTAAAAAACTCCTTATATTTCTAATCTAGAGAATGTTTTCAAAAAAATATCCCGATAACAATAATAATAAAAATATTATCAGAGCTAAATTTACTAATATTATTACAAATTTTATTAAAACAGTCATTTTATTAAAACAGTATGTCATGGATGATTTACTTGAAGTCTGTATACCTAAGTTATCTTTTCAAATTCCGTTCTTGAAGAAATACGTTGATGATATTATAACATCTGTGCCAATAGATGAAAAATTAACGAGATTCTTGAAGTGTTCAATAGCTATAATGAACACATACAATTTACAGTGGAAAAAGAAAACAACAATAGTGTACCTTTTTTGGACACTAGAGTAATAAAGACAGACAACAAATAACCAGATCATTCTTGACTGGTATACTAAACCAACCAGCTCAGGCAGGTATATCAACTATTATACTCCAGAGTCACATACACCAAAGTAAAAATAATCTGGCTAATATTAGCATTAAAAACCCGCATAATGAGAATCTCACATGCATCATTAGTACAGAATAACTTAAAAAATTATTTAACATTTTACTACTTAACTCTTTTTCAAAAAAATTATTAACAAAGCTTATTTTTAATACAGCAATAGTGATCACCCATGACAGCGATAATAACGGCATCACCCCCGAAATAAGTGCATTTATTGAACACTCCCTCCTTATTTTTTACTATTCTTTTCCATATATAAAAAGTGATAACAACTAAAACCAAATTGTTTCATTCTGACAATTCAATAAAAATTGCATTTGAAAGCACACTTTAAAACAATAGGAAAACTTTTATAAACTTAAAGACAAAGGATGACAGTTTGAAAAAAATCTAATGTAATATATAGTATTCCTTGCTCTGGAGTGCGATAGCGTATATATAGGACAAACGTCTGAAGTACTCAAAGATAGATTAACACAACATAAATTGATTATAGATTAGGAAAAAAACTCTTGTGCATTGTCTCAACATTGTAATCAACTTGGACATATTTTTAATTTTAAAGAAACGAAAATTTTGTGTGTGGAGGCAAATTATAACAAAAGAGTGGTTCTAGAGATGATGAGGAATATATAAACATATTCTAACAGTATCAATAAAAAAACTGACATTGACAATCTAAGTGTCATTTACTCCTAGCTTCTACTCAATTTTAACCTAAAACCAAAGACAAACAATGATTCTAATAGTTCTTTTTCATCAAGCTAAAACATTTAAACAATTACTGTCAACATAATTAATTTTTTAATACTTTTGATTTTTTTATTCTGTATATTATTTTTATTCTCTCTTTGCTTTCTCTTCTTTATAACCTAACATTCCTTTTGTAAGTAACCACTCTTTAATTTCAGTTGAACCTCTCACTCTAAAAATGTAGGCTGGTCCTTCCCCTTTTTTTATGTTTTTTTTCTCTATTGTTAACACTTTTATGTTACACTGAAGCCCTAAAACATAACTCTAGGATAGTGTATGGTAATGCTATGGGCGAAGGGCAATAAGTAAATATTGAAAACATAAAATCTGGAACAGACAAAACATCATCATAAATCTATAATTTGTGTTTTCTCTCGGTCACGTACGTGCACACACACACACACACATTCCTGCATACAAACGCTAACCCCTTAGGTGACAGATAAGGGGTTGCACGCATACACCTGTAACATATACACCCATACACACACACTAACCCTTAGGTGACAGATAATGGTTTACGCACATACCCACACACATGCACACACACACACAAACACTTACCCTTAGGCAGATAGATAGGGTATACCTACACCACTCATACAGACATGCACGTACATACACACATGCTCTTATGTGAGAGATAAGAGCTCCGTGATTATTAATACACTACATATTTACTGTTTAAAATTTTTTTTACCATTACTAATTTTCCAACTTTGCATATTACATACACATTCAGTCATAAGAAAATCTATCTTCCAGTTAAGTTAACAATATCTTAACTTTAACCTAGATATGCCCGGACCTTATACTCGCATTCCAGAGAATAAAAACTTAAAAAAATACATGTTAAACTAAAAAAAACTGAAACGAACAAAGTGGTATAGAAATTTATCCATTCTGTACTAATCTTACATTTAATAACAATTATAATATTTTAAAAATGTATCAGCTTAAATGCTAACTACCATTAATATGAATTTTTTTCAAAACATAATAATATCCTGCTACCATACTTTGTAAAATTCAGCTGTTTGTTGATGTTACCAACTTCTAAATAATGCATTTAGTTGTAAGTATACTAAAATTGAGAAAGATTTGCTTTTTTATTGGTAATTTTTTTTCCATATTGTAGACCTGAAGAAGAAAATAAATATTTTCTTTGGGAAAAGCTCGTTACACTAAGAAGTGGTTTCATCTTCAATTAGTCTCTTTCCTGGACCGATACCCAAGAAATTTATTACCTTTGTTGTTTAACTGGTCGGCCAAGACTTCCCTCCTCCTTATTTTTATAGGCATGGGTTTACCAAAGCATCCATAACCAGTATTATGGAAATGAAGCAGTTAAGTTATTTAAATCATGGGCAAATACGAACAACAAGTTGGCAAAATATCAAAAACCAGAAGAATTTTTTTATTAAAATGTGTAGAAAAAATGGTACATAACTCCCTAAACATGTTAGTAATGGAACAAAGAACATCCAAAACCTACTGACCTTTAACGATGACAGGACAGAACACAACACGTCGACTTTTGTCAACAAGGTTAGACAGCAAAAAAATAATAAATTTAGAAATTTCACTTACTATTCAAACTTTTAAAAAATTAGAAAATTCTTTAACCTTTACAATAAATCAATTGAGACAAAAAGTTCCAAATCATAGAATTAATGAATCAACAGTAGACAAAACACTTCTTTTGAAAAATATTTTAAAAAAGTTAAAAATATTAATCTAAAAAAGTTTGAGGATCTTGGGAAAATGAACAACATAAGCTAATTATAGATACAAGATAAGTGGATCACTAATCTATCAGGGGTAGAAATTCCAGGGGATATTTTTAAAAGTCTTTTAGCACTTGGGTCTAAATTTGCACTCTAGGAATTAGTGAAACACCAATTAAAACTTATATTTCTAATCTAGAGAATGTTGGCAAAAAATATCCCGATAACAATAATAAAAAATATTATCAGAGCTAAAATTTACTAATATTATTACAATTTTTATTAAAACACCACAACAAAAAACATATCTTGAACAACTGTACGATAAAACAAAGCGTTTTTTGGGGAGCAATAGTGCAGTTGTTTACTACTGTGGCGGACAAAGGAAATGAAACTGTCATACTCAACAAAATGGCATACACTGAAATGTCGAATAATATTTTATCAGATCGCTCCTACTACCTGCCACTCACTAGTGAGACCCACATCAACTTTTCAACAAAAAGCAAACGCAATTGTTAGAAATTTGTTTAAAAAAAGGAGAATTGACTGAGGAGACAGCCAAAACACTTACAATTTATAATCAAGCATGTCCTAAATATTATATTTTACCTAAATTTCATAAACCTGTCTTATCTCTTAGACCTATTATCTCCTCCTTATCAGCAGCTCCTAATGAAATATAGTATATTGTTAGGCTCACCGAAGTGTTAACAAATTCATACTGTGACAGCAATGCAATTACTATATTCGACTGACTTTCAATTTGCTAATTTTGCAAAACGAGAAATAAGGCTCCCGGATGGCTACGTGTTGATTAGCCTTGATGTAGTGTCTTTATTTAGTAATATACCATATACATTAATACAAAAAAGCATATCCAAACATTGGCCAGCTATTTCTTTACACACAAGACTCAGTCAGCAGGGCTTTCTGGGGGTTTTGAAATTCATTATGGAAACCACATATTTTAAATTTAATTAGCATTTTTTATAAACAAATATTAGGTACCCCTATGGGGCTACAATCTCCTATTGTCTCACAGTATATCATGGATGATTTACTTGAAGTCTGTATACCTAAGTTATCTTTTCAAATTCCGTTCTTGAAGAAATGCGTTGATGATATTATAACATCTGTGCCAATAGATGGCATTAACGAGATTCTTGGAAGTGTTCAATAGCTATAATGAACACATACAATTTACGGTGGAAAAGAAACAACAATAGTGTACCTTTTTGGACACTAGAGTAATAAGACAAGCAAATAACCAGATCATTCTTGATTGGTATACTAAACCAACCAGCTCAGGCAGGTATATCAACTATTAAATCGAGTCATAAATTTCACCTCAAAACAAAAATAAATCTAATATTAGCATTAAAAACCCGGACCAATGAGAATCTTTGCACATGCATCATTAGTACAGAATAACTTAAAAAAACTATATAACATTTTACTACTCTAACTTCTTTTCCAAAAAAATTATTAACAAAGCTTATTTTTAATACAGCAATAGTGATCTGCCATGACAGCGATAATAACGGCATCACCCCCGAAATAAGTGCATTTATTGAACACCCTCCTATTTTTTTACTATTCTTTTCCATATATAAAAAAGTATAGCAACTAAAATAAGCAAATTGTTTCATTCTGACAATTCAATAAAAATTGCATTTAAACACACTAAAACAATAGGAAAACTTTTACTAAACTTAAAGACAAGGATGACAGTTTGAAAAAATCTAATGTAATATGTAGTGTTCTTTCTCCACAGTGCGATGGCGTATATATAGGACAAACAGTCTAGAGTACTCAAAGATAGATTCAACACAATATAAAAGTGATTGTAGATTGGGAAAAAACTCATGTGCATTTGTCTCAACATTGTAGCGGTAACTTGGACATATTTTTAATTTTAAAGAAACGAAAGTGTGTGGAGGCAGATTATAACAAAAGAGTGGTTCTAGAGATGATATAGAGATATATAACATTCTAACAGTATCAATAAAAAAACTGACATTGACAATCTAAGTGTCATTTACTCTAACTTACTCAATTTTAACCTAAAACAAAAGACAAACAATGATTCCAATAGTTCTTTTTCATCAAGCTAAAACATTTAAACAATTACTATAAACATAATTAATTTTTAACTACCTTGATTTTTTTATTCTGTATTTTTTTTTATTCTCTTGCTTTCTCTTCTTTATAAACTAACATTCCTTTTGTATGTAACCACTCTTTATGTTCAGTTGAACCTCACTTAAAAATGTAGGCTGGTCACTTCCCCCTTTTTTTTATGTTTTCTTTTTCTCTATTGTTAACACTTTTTATGTTACACTGGACCTTAAATATAACTCTAGGATAGTGTATGGTAATGCTATGGGCGAAGGGCTGTAAGTAAATATTAAAACATGTGTAAAATCTAGAATAGACAAAACATCATCATAAATCTATAATTTGTGTTTTCTCGGTCACGTACGTGCACACACACACACACACACACACACACACATTTCACACATACAAACACTAACCCTTAGGTGACAGATAAGGGGTGTGCACATACACTAACATATACGCCCATACACACACACTAACCTTAGTGTGACAGATAATGGTTTAGCGCACATACCCACATACACATGCACACACACACAAACACTTACCTGTCTTAGGTGACAGATAAGGGTATACCTACACACTCATACAGACATGCACGTACATACACACATTCTCTTATGTGAGAGATGCAGAGCTCGATGATCATTAATACACTTTACATATTTACTGTTTTAAAAATTTTTTTTTACCATTACTAATTTTTCAACTTGCATATTACATACACATTCAGTCATAAGAAAATCTATCTTCCAGTTAAAGTTAACAATATCTTAACTTTAACCTAGATATGCCCGGACATTATACTCGCATTCCAGAGAATAAAAGCTTTAAAAGAAGCTATGTTAAACTAAAAAAACCCTGAAACGAACAAAGTGGTATAGAAATTCATCCATTCTCTGTACTAGTCTTACATTTAATAACAATTATAATATTTTAAAAAATGTATCAGCTTAAATACCTAACTTGCTCATTAAACATGAATTTTTCAAAAACATAATAATATCCTGCTACCATACTTTGTAAAATTCAGCTAAGTTGTTGATGTTTACCAACTTCTAAATAATGCATTTAGTTGTAAGTATACCTAAAAATTGAGAAAGATTTGCTTTTTTAATGTAATTTCTTTTTTTTCCATATTGTAGACCTGAAGAAGAAAATAAATATTTTCGAAAGCTCGTTAAACTAAGAAGTGTTTCACTTTAATTAGCCCTTTCCTGACCGATACCCAAGAAATTTATTACCTTTGTTGTTTAACTGGTCGGCCAAGGACTTCCCTCCTCCTTATTTTATATATATATATATATATATATATATATATATATATATATATATATATATATATATATATATATATATATAATATATATATATATATATATATATATATATATATATATATATATATATATATATATATATATATATATATATATATATATATATATATATATATATATATATATATATATATATATATATATATACATATATATATATATATAATATATATATATATATATATATATATATATATTTATTTATTTGTCTGTCCACGTGGATTCTGAAGTTATGGCTTGAGCTAAAATCATTAAATTTGGCACAGTGGTAGTCTTTAGCAGTGGCTAGAACCTAACGAAAAATAGGAGAAAAACGTGTTTTTTTACCGTTAGCCGTACGGAAGGCGTCTTACGGAGACAGAGGCTACTTAATATTGTCTCTCGCCTGGCGGAGACAGGCTTTTCATCTAGTACATCTTAATTCAATGTTGTTTCATGCAATTTTTTACACTTTATTATATTTAAATTCAATTAAATCAGCTTACATTTGATTTTGCTTAAATAAGTACTGACATTCAAAATTCATTTTGTCTTTTTTATGAACAAAGACTAAAGGCCGAACAAATTTTATTAGTTTATAAAAAATTATATATTAATCTTCTAATTTGTATCAAATAATTAAACAAAAAAATCTTTTAATTTGTGTAAAATAATTATATTAAGAAAGAGGTTTTTTTTTAATGAATTTTATAGTCTACATGTAAACGGAGTTGGTAGTTCCATAATACGTACATAAATATTAAAAGTTACAGAAAAAAAATGCACAATTAAAAATTAATTTACAAAAAAAAAACACAAGAATGTCAGCCTAATTTGCATATTTACTCATATTTTAAGCTATAAATATGTTAAAAAGTAAGTTTTATAGTCTACAAGGGTAATTATCAAAAATCTTGACCCCAGATAAATCTTGGAGATAAAAATTTTCTTTATTGTAAGTCTACTTTAGTATAAATGGATCGCGTCCCTTTGCTGGTTAATACAGGGTGGTGTGATTGCTAGATAAGCAACGTCACATTACGTAAAAGTTTATAATATTTTAAATTTTAGAATATATTTTATAATAATATATATGCATAAAACATGGAAATCTTGGAAATGGGGCAGACCGCCTTTGTGGTGAATGAATAATAAAAGAAAGAAACTGTGTAAACTGGTACTAAAAAGCCCAGAATAGGAATTAGTGAAAGGAACTAGGAACGGGCTATGTCCAGGAGTGGACGAATAGTGGCTGAAGGAAGAAAGAGAGACACGGAAATCCTTGTTTTGCAATGTTTAACTATATTGGGATAAATCTTAAAAAAACTAAGCCAGTGTTTTTTTGGACAACAGAGTTTTAAACCTTTAATAACGAACTTCGTTTTGTATTATTCTAAACACTTCCTAATAAAAACTATGTGAAAACCCAAAATTATAAAAGTTTAATAAATTAAACTAGATATATATTTTTTTCTAAACACTTCCTAATAAAAACTATGTTAAAACCCAAAATTACAAAAGTTTAATAAATTAAACTAGATATATTTTTTATCGTTTAAAGTAGAACTATGTACGATATAACATTTCTTTTTTATTAAGTAGGTAGTAGATAGGGTAACGTTTAAAAACTTAGCTAAAACTCTTAAACATTAACCGAAACTAAAATTAAAACAGTGTTAAAACGTAAAATAATTTTGCGCCTTTTTAATCTTAACGGATCCAGTAACTGTTTTCAAAGGATGATTTAAAAACATTCCATATTTTATCATAAGACTCTTATTTCAAGAAGCTTCTAAATAATGGCTTTTTATTTCGATCGCATCAAAGATTACAAAGTAAAAAGCGGCTAAGTTTTTAGTCGCCACCAAGCTGTTTATTTAAGACGTATCGCAAAAAATCAAACCATATTAAAAATGCTTAAGGTTATGTAAATTTATTATTTAAATTGTAACAGAATACGGTGATGATGTGTTTTAATTTAAATATAATATATAATTGCGTTATTATTTTAATTTATCAAATTAAAAGAAGCAAAATGGTTTATAAATAGGTTTATGATATGATTCTGCGTTTAATTCCATAATATGCATTGATGCTACTTTTACTCTAAGCTTGCATTATACATTTTGAACAGTATTTGCAAGACATAATATCAGCGATTAATCATTTGTTGCTTAATTGGATTAGGAATTGTTTGTATTCCAATATTTTAGTTTGTACTTTTTTTTTGCTGAACAAGACCGTTTTTAAGCAGTTTTACTCTTTTGATATGTTTTCTTTGAGAGTATTCGCCTTAACATTTTCTAGAAAATGACACCGGTCCAGATCCCGGGGTATAGCGAGCTGAGCCTGCTAAGCCCTGTTGATCCCTATGAACTTGCAGATCGCCTGCAACAAAAAAGAAGAAAAACACCCAAAAAAACCAAAAACTCAAAAATATTAATCTACGTTTTGGTGGCAAGTCGGCAACCGTGGTCAAGATAAAATTTAAAAAACAAACTAAATTTTAAGAAATTTTGCTCTAAGAACCCACTATTCATTTGACCAAAACTCACAACTTCCGTTTCTTGATATTCTAATAAAAAAGATGTATATCATTTTAAAACTAAAATATACAGGAAACCTACACATACAAAAGATACTCAAATTTTAACTCTAATCACCCAATATTGGTAAAAAAAGGAAGTTGTACAAAGTATTTTTAATAAAATTAAAAAAAAAAAAAAAGAAAACGAAACAAACTTTTAAAAGATATTTTAGTTCAAAATAATTATCATTTTGATTTTATAAACAAATGCTTTCTAAAATTTGAACAACCAAATTTAAGAGAAAATCAAAATAGACCTATTGCAAATCTATTTTTACCATATAATCTTGGCTTATCAAATAAAATTTAACGAATAGGTAAGAAATTTAATATTCGTACTATCTTTAAAACACAAAGCACTAGTAGATCTCGAGTAACAAAAACAAAACCATACAATATAAAACAAAAACACAAAAAATGTTATTTATAAGATCCCTTGCAAATTTTATATAGGTGAAACTTCCAGACCATTAGCCAAACGCATGAAAGAACCTAGAACATACAACAGAAACACAGAATTCCAAAAATTAAAAATCTGTTAACACGCACTTGATAATAACCACATAATAAACTGGAATGCTTTTAGCTCGCTATACCCTGGGACCTGGACCAAAGTGGTCCGGTTTTCTAGAAAATTTTAAGTTCTCTCAAAGAAAACATATTAAAACATGAATCCACCACAAAACTATAGAACATATTTACAGGGTTACTTTCTTGCTCTATATGTCTTATATGTCAGGGCTACATATACGGATTCATGGTATGTGTTTACTTCACCTCTTCGTAGAGCCTACATATTGTGGTGCCCTTGTATATAACTATTTTAAGTCAGGGTTTTCAAAACTAATACTTCTCTCAGTAGTATTTCTGTGGATATATGTAATGTAATTTTTCAGGGTATATATTTATACATGTAAAAAACACAGAAAAAGCGGAAGATTGGAAGATTACTATCACCATGTAAATTAAAAATTAAATATCACAGCAAAATGATTAAAGAGCGATTTTTAATTCTGGTTTTTGAACATAAAGTTTAAAAAAAAAGGTTTTTGCATATGTCAAATTGTGATGTATCGTTATCCTAAAAACCATGTCTTTTTTACCAGAAACAGGACACATATATATACACATAATTAGGTTTTTTACAAACCTTCGTGGGTTGTTTTATGTAAAAAAAGGAAATATATATATATATATATATATATATATATATATATATATATATATATATATATATATATATATATATATATATATATATATATATATATATATATATATATATATATATATATATATATATATATATGTATATATATATATATATATATATATATATATATATATATATATATATATATATATATATATATATATATATATATATATATATATATATATATATATATATATATATATATATATATATATATATATATATACATTACAAATACTAAAAGTACAGGGTGTTTAGTGGTTATTTTTTTTTTTAATTAATCTAAACAATTAGAACTAAATAGTCGTGCTACCTCAGACTTTATAAAAATAAATACTCAATTAATCCCATTATTTTTCATTAACGCCTGAGTAATGTCATTCAGATGTGAACGAGACATACAACGGTACATGGTATTTACTGGCGGTCACTCATCTCATCACTGATCAAATACGATCTGACTTCTAAAGAAAAAATTTAATAAAAAAGCAAAAAAGATTCACTACTTGTTAGGAAATTAAGGTTAAGTTTTTCAGAGCTCCGGATAGGATATAAAACTCTGAAAATATTATATGCTTTGATAATGTTAATTAAGATATAATAAAAAAAAAATTTTTATAAATAATAATTTAAGAAATCATAATAATTTTTTCTAATCATTTAAAAACAAAAATCTAACCCAAGTACTGATATCTTAATATATTACTTCAAAAAAACCTTTGTTTTTTTATTGGAATTTCTTAAATACAATTAAAAGGATTAGTCCAATTTTTTTTGGTACCTACTCGGTAATAAATTAAGAAAATCCAATTTCTTTACTTTAAAAATTTGGGTTTAAGTTCCTAATATGATCGGCCTAAAACAAAGGGCATTAGATATAAGAAATCATCAGCATCATTAGGTAGTAATAAAATATTTAATAAAATGCCCAAACAGAATTAACACGGCTACCGCAATTTATTATTTCCACAACGCCCATATATATTTTATTCCAAAATAAAAAATACTTTATGCTGCAGGTTTAGTAAATCAGTGCCGTAGTTAATTTTGTTCAAACTTAATTAATATAGGTAATAAACTAAATATATATATATATATATATATATATATATATATATATATATATATATATATATATATATATATATATATATATATATATATATATATATATATATATATATATATATATATATATATATATATATATATATATATATTACGGCAAATGTCGTATTTACCTAACAATAATTATATATTTACTTTTGTATATAAACATTCTTTTAAAAGAATGTTAAGAAGTATTAAACAAAATTAGTGCATATTTTTTATTTAAAAAACTCTAATACAAATATCATAAACATTTACTGGGCTTTCAAACTGTTCGCCCATGCATAAAGAGTTAAATTAAATATTACAAAAAAAAGAAATTTTGCAAGATATTTATATTTTAGGGCTGTTATTGTAAAATGTATTTATTTTGTAACTATTCCTTTAAAATAAAATTAACTTAAACATATTATCGTTTTATATCCGTTCTACGTCTGTACATCTTTTAATCACTATTTTTCTTTGCACACCACTTTGTCATCGCTTTTATTGCTTCTTCAATTAAAAAGCATTTTTGTTCTTTTGCTATTATTTTTTTAGTTTTAATCTAAAATTAATAAAACAAAGTAAGGAAATATGCTTTAGGTTAGTCATTAAATGTACCTAATATTACATGTGATTTTAATTCAAGTATACAGTAAAAACTAAACACGGCCAGAAAAACTACGGTTTACCAAAGAGGTCTACCTATGCAGGTGTACCTGTGTATGTAGACCGGCTGTATGGCCGGCTTAAGGCACCCGGGTCATCTTTGCGCAAAGTTGTTAAGAAATTAAACAGTATTCGCCAGTTACTGTTTTTTCGTTCTATAAAGAACTTCTTATTATAACTACTAATAAATAAAAATAGCTTAAACAGAACCCTTTCTGGAAGATTTTCCAGTTTGTAACTTGTATCGTAGAGTACGTGGATCTTTTGAACTTTTTTAAAAAAGATGTACAATTATATTGCTTATACCTACAGTTTATTAATTTGGACATGTAAAATCGACTTACCTTGAGGTGTTTAACGTAATAAAGCCTACCCGTGCCATTTTTATTACATTTAGGTCAGCTTCAAGGGAAATGAAAGTTTGATCATGTATTAGAATTTATGGAGGTCATCAGATAACATCACTTTGCAAAAAAAAGTATTAGATCCGAAGAAGTGATAGGTATTTTTGCCCCCGAAACAAGAATCCGTGGTCAAAATTGGGCCAGGTCATTATTCCTAAAAAAAGATAAAAATACATAAAAACAATGCACTTTCCAAATGTACATTTATTAAGAAAAGGCAATGAAAAAAAATCCACCCTTCAAATGAAAGAGCTACTGACGTTTCTGATAACCGTAAAAAAATCACTATGCGCAACACACTTCGCAAAAGCAACTGATTATGTACTAAATCTGGCTTAAATCGAAAGAGTTTTAAAACTTGGTTTGCCATCTTGAATGTTTTAAATGTAACTTCGGATTCGTTATTAGCTACCCCCAGAACCGTCGTATGCCATACTGGGTGCAAATGAGGTCATTTAAAAAAATTAATGGTTTATTTAAGGTTTTAAAAAATCGTTACGTGGCACATCAGTTCTTAGGGAGAATTTCAATTTTTCAGAATTCTTTAATTATACAAATGTATATTTGAAAAATAATAAACAAATTTTCTCTATTTTGCTGGTCTTTCTTCCTGTATTTTTGTTATTTTAAACCTGTCTTTTAAAGTTAGAAAATTTTTTTGAAGTAATGGCCAAATTCTGACCACAGATTTCAGCTACTAGCGGATGCAGACAGCTCGCGAAAAGTATTCCCAGACGCGAGATGTCTCGAACTCGACACGAATGCCTTGGCGCGATTGTTGTTGTGTAGTTAGTTGCCTACTAACGGGCGTCTCAATATTGTTTATTACGTTAGATTATAGAAAAATCCCAAACAATTAATAATGTATTACAATGTTCGTTAAAAAAATAAATAAATAAGAAAATTAAATGACTGCATCTTTTATCAAATCATCACCAATAAAAAATATTATTAAAACTAGTTATTTATGCAAAAAAGTGTGTTAACTTAGTCTTTTTTTACGCACGGACCGCTTCGCTATATAACTTATTCAATTTTTTATTTGAGATCGATTTTTCATAGAATATATTTATATCAGAAAAAAAAAAACCTAAATATATCCAATTAGCATATTAATAAAGCGCCGTGTCATACACTATGTTTGATAATAAAATTATTATAATAATAATTTGGCAAAAAATGTTTGAATTATACGGTGTTCACTTTAGGCACTAGTGTGTAATGTAAATTACTGGACCTTTTTTGTTATACCCACCCCACAGAAATCGTATAAAAACATGCCAAATTGACAAAAAAAAAGGTGATTTATCACGTCTGAAATATAATTGGAGAAAATAAAAAGCCCCTTTATCTAACCAGAACTAACCATGACCGCCCTTTCTGGCTGATTCTCGTGGGGCCAGAGGGGGCAGTCATGGTTAGTTCTAGTTAGTTAAAGCGGTTTTTTATTTTCCCCAATTGTATTTTAGGCGTGATAAATCACTAAAACTATACCTAAAAATTGAAAATAAAACCATTCCTCTCCCATCAATACCTTCGCCCGACTTCGACTGATGTCGTAAATCTTTCGTGTTTGGGAATACTTTTCGCGAGCTGTCTGCATCCGCTAGTATTTCAGCTTAGGAGGCAAACACACATCGAAACCCATATTATCTCATATTGGGGTCAGATTATTTTTTTATAGAGTGGTGTAATTAAATGCGCTAGCTCAATTTTTTTATATATGTTTTAACAAAATAGGTATCCTAACACATAAAGAATATATTTTGCCTTTATAGAATTAAAATAATAAAATTTACTCTAAAAAAGTGACCGACTAAATGTTCTGAATAAAGTTTGTGTGTATAATATTTGACCTCAAAGCAAAGTAACAAACAGATATTAAATAGTTGTCACTTATTCAATTTTGTGTTTTGGTTTTTTTGGATAAGAGGCACACATTTTTAAACCAAAAAGTGACACAAGATTTAACGATATTCTTATTATATTTACAAATCAAAAATTTGAATCAATAAATCTAATATAAAAAAATGGTTCTAAGATCTAATTTGAAAATATCACTCTAACTATTTTTAGTACTACTTCTTTTACAAAAAAGTAAGGTTTTTTTTTTAATTAGTCATTAAAGCAAACCAAAAAAAGCTTAAAACGTAATTTAAAAAAATATAGGTTAAAAATTACTTAAAAGCATTTGTAGGCTATTGGAATGCTATAAAAAAAATCCAATTTTTTCTTATGATTTTCTACTATTGTTTTAAATTCGCTACCCACTAAGTAAATGTTGTTAAGTAACTGCGTTTATATTCATCAAAGATTCCATCAACGTTCTTAAAATAATCTGGTCTAAATTACATACAGTCTTATTATATAATTTAAAAAAACATAAATTTGTGCGTACAAGTAATTTTGGTAACTTTTAAAACTGATAGAACAGCTAAGCTTATTAATTAATTAAAAAAAAAAAATAAAAACCATATATCTCTTAAAAAAACAAACACATAACTATGGTCAGGCAGGATTTAAGTATTGCCTTATATCACTTGCAAAAATTGTTAGTTAGTCAACGTCCTAAACACGTTGTATACTAGACCAAAATTGTACATTTAAACAAATTTATTGTAGCCCTTCTCCGCCAATGTGTACTTCTATATAAACACAAAGATAGGATTTTTCTCACCCTTTATAATTATATATAAATGATAACACGCCCTTGCTAATTACGGTTCAAAGTACCCGCGTATCGGCAGCTCTGACTCAAAAGAACCTCTTGATTAGGCTTGAAATTCAGAACCTATAAAAAATCCTTTGTTGGATTTGAACCGGCTATTGTCTACATATTTTCGCTAGTATCTGTTTTTAATTATGCCTATTATAGAACGGTAGCCTGGGAATACGAATACAATAAAAATATATTGCTTGGTATTGCTTTGTTCCAACCTATTTAAATAAATAAAGATATTATTTTTCGGTTTAGGTATTTTTTTTTGTTTTTGGTGGTAGAAAATGTAATACACATGTTTTATGATAAGTTTTGGTTAGTAGACCAGGGTCGATAATTTTTAAAACAAAAAAAAAAAAAATGGTAGCATGATATTTTTTGAAAAAAAAAGGAAATAAAATAAAAATGAAAGGAAAAATGATTTATAGGCGACCTGAGGTCGGGAAGTGGAAGAGAATGAGTTTTTAAAGGTAAAAAAAACGGTTTATCTTGATTTCCGAACTATAAGACCTATGAATAAAATTAAAAAGCAAAGTTGTAGGTAATAAAAAGATCTACAACTTTTGTATTTACAATTTTTTTACATAGCCTCAAAATTTATGTGAGAAATTTAAATAACCAAGTCTTTGGTTTTTTATTTTTATCTTTAACAAAAAAAAAACAAAATTTGGTGAATACTTACTTTTTTGTGTCCCAAACATACTGTTATTTTTTTTAATTTAAAATATTTATTTTTTCATCTTATTTTGACTTGATATCGAAAGAGCACCCTAATTATCAATCGAAAATTCTTCTGTGAAATTATCTGCTTAATTAATAAAGTTTGTAGGCTTTTTGTTCGTTTAAATCTCTACTTTCTTATGGTGTAAAAAATATACATTACTATGGTAAATGTTCTCAGAAATGGGAAGGAAACGAAAAAACTTCTTTTCCGGTTTTTTTTTTAAATCTTGTATGTATTCGATTGTTTATTAAAGTAGTTTAATTCAATTTGCAATTTTTTGTTTATCAATGTAACATAATACCTTACGTTTTTTAACTAATTAAAGTGTAAATTAAAATAGCTTTAAATTGTACCGGGTGTCCAAATAAGAAAGGACGCCGGCTGTATCTCAGAAAATATTTAACGCACAGCGTTGCGGAATAATATTTTTAGTAAAAGTGGTCAAGAGAAATAGCTGAAAATTATTTTCAAGTTTCTAAAATGGCCGCTAGGGGGCGTAACTGCAATCTTGAATCTAAAAAAGTAATGTTTCTGTAAATTTTGCTATATTAACCTAACAAAAAAATACCTGATCTTTAAAGTCGAGGATAATCTGAACCTTTTTTGTTTGACAATTTTTGCTATATCTCTAAAAATAAAGTGGTGGGGGTATTCAAAGTTTTCTATAAAACACACCCTGTATCTACGAAACAGCTGATTTGATTTTAACAAGCTTAGGCTAGTTGACAAGAGCTTTTCTTGGGCTATAAATGTTATAATATTTGACGTTATTTTAGTTTCACCTGTCGCCGCTAGAGGGCTTTTTACGATATTCCGACAGAAATGGTTAATTTTCTCAAAAAAATTAAATGCATTGGTATGATTTTTTTTTATGAAGAAGTAACTAAATATTGCCTTAACCAGCTTGCGGAAACCGTATCTCGATATCTCGTTCCTTACCTAAAATTTAGGCCAAAGAAAATTTTATACGTCAATATCTCAAAAACTATAAAAGCTACAAGAAAAATTATATAACATAAATTATGTATTTTTACAAAGCCTTCAATTTATAATATATAATCTTTTTGTCTTAATGCAATACTTTACGAGTTATAGTCAAAAAATCTATTTTTCAGGTTTTTTTCAAAGGTTTACCCTTAGAATTTGCTTTTTTGATTATAACTCGTAAAGTACCGCATTTAGATGAAAATATTATTTAACCCAAATTAGAGGTTTTGTAAAAATACACAATTTATATTTTATAAAATTTCTTGTAGCTTTTATAGGTTTTGAGATATTGACGTAAAAAAAATTCTTTGGTCTATATAATAGGTAAGGAACAAGATATCGAGATTTCGCAAGCTTGCTTAGGCATTATTAAGCTACTTTTTCATAAAAAAATTAACCATTTCTGTTGGAATGTCGAAAAAAGCCCTCTAGCGGTGACATGTGAAACTAACAAAACTTCAAAAATTTTAAGATTTATAGCCTAAGAATAGCTCTTTTTAACTAGCCCAAGTTTGTTAAAATCGGCTCAGCCGTTTCGAAGATACAGAGTGCGTTTTACGGAAACCTTTGAATATACCCCACCCCTTTATTTTTGGAGATGTTGCAAAAATTGTCAAACAAAAAAAAATGCAGTTTATCCTTGACTTTAAAGATTAGGTATTTTTTTGTTAGATTAATATAGCAAAATTCAAAGAAACATCACTTTTTTAGATTTAAGATTGCAGTTACGCCCCCTGGCGGCCATTTCAGAAACTTGAAAATAATTTTCAGCTATTTCTCTTCACCACTTTAACCAAAAATATTTTTTTCCCAACGCTGTGCGATAAATATTTTCTGAGATACAGCCGGCGTCCTTTCTTATTTGGACACCCGGTACAAAATTATTACAAAAAGATCGGATTTAAGTTTTTTTTCGTTTTTGTTTGCATTTTCTAAGAACATTTACCAGAGTAATGTATATTTTTTCACACCATCAGAAAGTACAGGTTTAAACGAACACCAAGCTTACCGACTTTGTTAAAAAAGCAGATATTTTGAGAGGAGAATTTTCGATTGAAAATTAGGGTGCTTTTTCGATATTAAGTCACAACAAGGTAAAAAAATAAATATATTAAATTAAAAAAATTAGAGTGTGTTTGGGACATAAAAAGAAAAGTTTTCACCAAATTTCGTAAAAAATATTTTTTTGCAAAGGATAAAATTAAAACACCAAAATCTTGGTTATTTGAATTTCTCACATAAATTTTAAGGTTATGTGAAAAAAGTAATACTACCAAAGTTGTAGATCTTTTTATTACCTACAACTTTGTCATTTAACTTTTTTTCATAGATAATCGAGATAAACCCTTTTTTACCATTAAAAACTCACCTCCTTCCACCTTCCGACCTCAGATTGCCCGTTAATTATTTTTCTTTTCATTTGTATTATATTCTCTTTTTTTTCAATGGGTTTCATCTTACTATAATTTTTTTTTACTTTTTACAATTTTCAAAGGCTTCAGCCCTGGTCTATAGGTAATTTGGGATGCATTTTAACACAATATCTTTTATTTATTTTTTTTTTAAAGAACTGAAGTGTTCCAAACCAAAATTATTTTCTTTTATCTCTCGGCCGAAGAGTATATATAAAGCTAACCAAATACTGGTAAATTTTTAGTGTCGGTGATTAAATAATCTAATCGGGTAAAAGTAGCTCGCTGTTGTTCCAAGTGCCCGCTGGCAACGCTTATTATCAATTTCAAAATGAATTTCTTTGAGACTGCGTGCGTTTATGCTTTTGTTTTAAAGAAAAAAAAATACAACAAATTTTGGGTCCAACAGTTAATTAGCACAAGGCTTATAGATGGACAGTTCATTCCAGTTTTGCATAAAATCCCTACAAAATTCATACCTTACCTTTTTTTAAGATTTTTATCTGCATATTCCTTTACTTTTGTGTTATACAACGCGGTACGTAATTTAACTGCTTCTACATATACTTCAATATCTAGCGACATGTTCTTATGGGCAAGACGAAATTGCAACAAAAAAATCAAAAGCAACTAAATAATCATTAGTATACGCTCACTGGTATGAAAATGTGCGTTTTATTTTGCTCGCAATCATTGAATCTGCCGGAAAATTGAACATGTTGGAATTTTTTAGTTGTAACTAAAAATGACCTGTGTGCGGTAGGGATATCGATTGTTCGATAGTTAGAGCTATCGATAGTTTCGACACTATCGCCTATCAGCTATCGATAGTTTAGTAAGTTGGACAAGTTCTCGTATATATCGATCCCCCTGCTATATTGCTACAAAGATGACAGGATCAAGTGCTTATGATTACCATTGAATGATGCCTGTAAATATATAACAGAAAACAAGCAATCGTGGGCATTTAATGGTACAACTACAACGAACAAGCCATGTTAGGTACCTACAAGGAGTAAATTTAAAGTTTTTTTTTGGTTTATCCATCAATTTATTGACTGGATTAACCAAAAAGCTTTTAAAAGGGAGTCCTTAGCTACTACGTACGGATTTTGATTTTTAACTTAATAGTCCTGACTTCTGAGAAAGCCTGGAAACCAGTTAGCATGTTACAAAATTACGGATACGAAGGTACTTGTCGAACTATCGATAGGGGTCTTTTTTAAGAGATACCCTATCGATTGCTAAATACTATCAATAGTATCGATAGTGCTATCGACCTATCGACATGCCTAGTGTGTGGGTTCTCATAACTCATAAGAGATAATGTGTCCCATATTTGTGATTAAGAAGTTGCTTAACTAAAGTGTCCAATATGCGGTTGTCCCAATAGTGATCAAGCGCATTACTACTTCAAAATTTAAAATCGGCAATGCGCATAACACGAAATCCCAAAAATAGGTTTTGTGTTAAGTTGACAGCCGAACTGGTTAAAATCCGCAAGAGATATTGCTTTAACGCCTTCACAAGTAGCACATATTTTTGCCATTTTTTAATGGGTGGGAGTATGCCAACTGTTTTTCTACCCTTTTTAACCTCATTGAAATATGCTAGCCCGGATGAAAACGCAAGGTATGATTCTTAAGGCTTGAAGAAAAACTTCCGCCAACCAGAGGCTACAAAAACTCAAAATAATACCTCTATCACCATACACATGCATTATAACCTAGTTGTGCCTGAAAAAATAATTTTGGGCTATACTGTTTTTCGTGATAGAAAGTTTTTTTAAGTTATTTAGGCACTTTATCGTGATTTTTCATGTAAAATGATGGAAGTTTAGGCTTTTAGACCAGCCTCACTGTCCGAGAGAATGCCTATTTTTTGGTTGTGATATCCCCTTCTCACATTCTTTTTAACACTGGTGTATTATGGCTTACAAACCTAATGAAAAGCTCTGAAACTTACCCCAAATTCACCAGCACTCACTCCAGCACCTGTATGTGAGCCATTGATATACCAAACCAGGCCTCTAGAAAGTGAAGGAGGTGTGCCCTTTGTTCATATGTCGGGATCGCAGCTGACCCTATATAGTCGATAATATTCGTTGCTCTTGTAGGATCATATTCTTCAGGATTTTGTTTCCACGTGCTGTTATTCTTTAAATCGTAAGCACTGCATAGCCATAAAAGGTGTGCTTCTTAACGCACCGGTTATGCACAGACATACCAGTCTCCGCAGACGGTTTAGTCTCATGAGGCACAGTTCTGCTTGGTTCAGATTCATTGTTATCTGTTGGTTCCACGTTATTTGTGTCTAGTATTAGACCTATGTTTTTTACTTCTTTAACAATCTTATCTTATCAAAGATTTTAAGGTTGTTGTAGTTCCTTATATTTCCTCTTTTTGTAAATGACATTAATAAAGTTTTTTCAGCGTTGACTCTAAGGTTTATGCCTTAACACCAGCACTGCACGATGTTTAGAGCTCTTTTCATAAGTTCTCCTAAGTGTTGGAATGTTTGTCTTGCACGAGTATTACCACATTGTCAGCATACCCCTGGGCGTAAATTCCCCAAATGTTAAGAGAAGTTAGTAACTTATTAACTACTAGGTTTTATAGAAGATGAAAGAGCACTGAGGACATCTTTGTACCACCTTCACTTCTACAGTATCGCCATGTAGGCTAACCTTAACTTGCCGACTTTGTAACATGTCGTGTGTCCACCTGCATGTGGTGGTCTATTCCATCTCTACGGGTACAAAAGAAGGCATGATCAAACGCCCCCTGGATGTCAATGAAAGTTTCCAATGGTATTTCCTTGTGATGTGTAGACGTTTCCATCCTTGTAATAAGATTGTAGAGAACAGTGCTACACAATTTACCTGCTTTATATGCATGTTGGTGTTCATGAAGGGGGTTATCTTGAGTGCCCCATTCCTAATATATCTGTCTAGGATCGGTGCATTCGAAATTAATATGGTACTTAATTTGTAATTCTAAACAAAAGTTCCTAAATAAGTACTGACTCGAAATAATGTTGCTTTCTTTTTGTCCCTTAGAATCACATTGTTTTTCTCCAAAGAAAAAGTCCAAATATAAAACAAAAAATAAAACACCTTACCTGATATTTCAAAAAAAAATAACGGAAAAGCTTGATAATAATAACTAGCTGTAGAAAATTCGCATGTAAAAACTAAAAATTTAAACGTTTACCATAAAAAGAAGTCCCGATCACCTGCTTGCATCTTGTCTTTTACCCACTTATAATTAAGAAATTTAAAATGTACAAAAAAGTAATCTAATTAAATTTAGTGATGTTTTACTGCTTTTTTACTTCGGGAGAAATAATTTTTATGAAAGCTGATTTCTCGTTCGATGTTCGAATGAAATTTGCATATTAAGTATAATACTGTAATAAATTGTATCAGTGAAGATTATGATGGGTGTCGATAATAATTTTCCGATAAAAGTGGATTAAACCATGGCTCGTGTAAAGTGTATCATAAGGGTAAAATAAAAAAGCCAAGATGATGGTTATGTTATCTAGCACTGGATTTCTGTAAATTCTAGATCATAAAATGTTATTAGGATGTCAACAGTATTTTTAAAAGCACAGCGAAAAAATAATGTTAATATCTTTTAAGCATACCATATTTATTTTTAATTCATTTTACCTGCAAGTAAAAAAGTTTCTTATAATTAGCATACAAATCAGGAACAAGAAAGAGGGTATTATTTGGAGATAAGGTACGGCATATAAGAATTATTAAATATTAGAAAATGTATATTCTATATATTTTTCTAAAATAAATACTGTTGTATAGCGAAAAAAAATTAAAGCTTATAATTTACGTCTTAAAAACGGCAGTAGACAAAATAAAGGTAAAATATTGGTAAAATTTCTTCTTATGGGATTTAACTATTGTTCTATGATAACTTGCAAAATGCTTACAATTTTATAAATAAGGTAATCTTATTAATAATTTCAATATAACAGTGGCTGAAAAGGCTTTGTTTATTGGGATTATAAGATAATAAATAAAACGGTTTTGATGATTTTTAGCCACAAGTAGCTAGGTCACCTCCGGTGGTGATTTTCAACAAGCTATGACTCCTCTAACCAGTTTCTGTTACAAGGTATGAGGAAAATAATGCTTTTATGGATAATAATCCAGCAAGAACTATCACCCCAGTGGGTGCGAATAAAGATTACTGAGAAAATTAACAGTAACTGATAATCTAGGATAAAAAGATTCAAAGACAGGAGCTTTTTGGGCCAAATACAGGTAAAGAAAATTATTGATTACTTTTTCTATAAAATTATTTGCAAAATTTAAGGGGCAAAATGTGACTGTAACATTCCTATCTTCTTAACGCACTTTGGGTGTCCCAACGTACATTGAGTGTCTAAAGTAAATAAAAAAGCAGTTAACTAACACAAAAATTAAATATTGGGACTCTGGAGGGTAAGGAGAAACCTCTGCAGACAACAAGTAATAAAATATAATTACTATAAAAAGTAAAGGAACGAATAAAGTGAGGCGTGGTACTTGCCTCTCCAGATGGAGTGTAAAGGGATACTTGTGAGTATCACCCGGTATTTTTCTACTAGGAGCCATTAAAGAAGGGATTAAATTGGCAAATTTCTTAAATTAAATATTATGGAAATACCCACAAAAGAAAGTCAGGTCTACATAGCTTGTCGGCGGGCAACAAAACGAAGCTTTTTTGTAAAAATTGGGTCATTAATTAGGCGAACAGCTTGTTCTTGGAAAGAATCAAGAACGCCAAAAGTTCTAAGCGACGCGACGCCTTTTTCTAGACATAAAAATAGTATAGATACTGAGTATACAAATATGACGAGAAGATATATTTTGTAGCTCGAATGAGAAAACCGAGGTTTTAAAGAATTTGGCCGCTTATAAGTCAAGGATGAGTACCGGCAGACTTTTTTTCGCGACAGCGTGTATGACTGCATCTTAAAGGCATTAAGCTCAAATAGAGATTTGAGCCTTGTCAGTTTCTGTAAAAGACATATCTGCATCACATCGCACTTGTTTTCCAAGTCGGGCTTGGAGACTGGTTTGAGAAACCAAATATTAGAATGAAGGGTGGCATTTTTAGCAAAACTATGGATGGGAAAAATCTACTCCCACATGTATAGTTGTTATTTTCTTTACAGTATATAGAATGAATACATTGGCAATTTCAGTCAAGTAAACGGATATGAATTCCACCAATCATAGGTACGTATGGCTAGCATTACCTAACAACCTTTTTTGTTCATTTTGAAACGTCAAAACGTCAATGGCGTCTCTCTAAACTGTAAGTTGTTTGTTCGCGTCTATTGTAAAAAAGTTTTATGCTAAAATAAAAATGAGTAATTTCAGAGGCATCTTTTACCAAAACCTCGTCAAATATTCGTTTAAAAGCCAAAGAAACTTGTAAAACGTTAATACCCGTGAAATCTGAAGAGAAATACGAACTTACCTACACAAAATGTATGGACTGGACATTGGAAAATAAAATAAAACATATTTTAGAAAATGTTGTTATAGCTTACACAAAACCATTATTTTAAGAATTAAAACAACCCTTTGGATGACATATTCCATTTAGGAACAATGTTAAATATTAAACATAAGACTGATATTTCAACTTATTATAAATTGCGGTCGTTCTTGAAACTGTAATCGAGTCGGTACGAAGTAAAGAAATTTTTACATCAAAGCAAATTAAAATCTTTTTAACGAAGTCACTGAATTAAGAGTTTTTGAGTCACAAAGGTCAGAACAACGATGCAAATGTAAACTAGCATAAAAAACAATTTTTCCAAAATGCATATTAATTACAATGTCATTGTCCCATTTTATTTAATATTAACAAATAAATAAATAAGAACAAAACCGGCCGACTTGATGTAACTACGTCGTCGCATCGTTCGGCGCCAACCCGGTCAATTTCGATTAATTGATATTATTTATAAGCTTTTAATGCTTTTATGTGCTAGGTAGTCGAAAAAATATGCTGTACAAGTTAAGTGAAATATGTCCACATTGCACTTCGTCGTCATGCTCCAGCTTCCAAATCGGCTTTAACCAAGACTGCACTCTTCTTGCCGATAAATATTAGTTTTAGACTTAGTCTAAAACTAATATTTATCTTGTGTGATATTTTGTGTCTTTGTGGAGTCTCGTCAACTTATCATGCCGCATTTAAGCTATCGTGCGAGTGGCGAGTCGAGACGCAAGACGAGGCACGAGGCGAGTGTGTAAGCTGGCAACGCTTACGTCGGAGGTGCTTCATGAGTCGAAGGACCCTGCGAGGGATGCAAGCGAGTTGTTTATATTCGCAATTACATTCACCAGCTTCTAGGAAGACCTTTTTTTACTTTTGTTTAGAAAACTACTTATATTAGAGTAGAAAGTCAGTAAACTAAGAGTTGCTACCGCCAATCCCTCGGCGTTGTCCATTGTTTGTGATTAGAAGATACTATTTGGGCAACCGAAAATGAGCTCACAAGAATATATCAACCAACCAGTCTCGGGGTTAAACAGACTTGTAGAAGGATCAAGACTAATAGGAGGATTGGTATAAAAGATAATGGGAGATTAGTCACAAAAAGCCCAAGAGGCTGCGCTGCCTCCGGTAGTGAATAAAGACGGCTCCCAGGAAAGAAGAAGAATTGTTAACATAACTTTTTTTTCATCATGTTAACTCGAGCTTCAAGACGAAATTTTAACGAGTTGCTGGGCAAGGTAAGAGGATAGAGTGTAAATGAGCCATCAGGTTTGCCAAAATCGTATAGAAAAAACCCTTTGTGGCTGGCATTCCATATGTCTACCAACTTTAATTTCTAGTAAGTATTCTAGTTCTTTTTTAAAACCTGTTTAACACATTTATTTGGGGTCTTCTGTATAACATTAACATTTTAAAACCATCTTCCTCAAATTACCTTTTCCACTAAGTACTGCCTGTGAAGTGCCTTTTCCACTTTCTCCTATGCGTGTTTTACCAAAAAAATAATATATTTAATATTTTAGCATATTGTAAGTGTAATGTAGGTTCAGGTTTATAAACTGGTAAGGTTTGGTATTGGCTGCTACAAAAAATAACAAAAATTACACAAGAGTTGTTAACTGCTTTTACTTACACGCATTTCAGCAAATTATTGAAAACCCTAAGGCAAATGGGATCCCATAATAAACATTTTAACAATTTTTTCAGATAACTGTCCTATTACGGCATAATTACCACCAATTGATATTGTTTGTTTTTGTTCTACCCTTGGGCATGACAATTTCTCTTTGATAATTTTTATTCCGTTTCCTACATAAAAAGTATATCATTGCATTGGCGTGTAAAATTAAGTTTGGCATCTCTTTAGAAAACTTTAAAGCAAAATAAAACTTTTTAGTTCAATAAAGCGCTTGCATTTTTATTTGGTATTTTACACCCTGCATTTTAAATAATTAAAAACAATTCTCCAACTACTAGCAAAAATAGAGAAAATCCTACTACCACTGTACTCTGTTTCGTTGCAAGCGATGGTAATAAAATATTTAAATTTATGCCAATAAGCTTCTTGTATTAGTACGGGTATAAATATTTTAGATTTCAATTTACAATGATTCAATAGACAATTTAAATGATGCCGGTAATCCTCCATGCCCCAGTCTACTATGAGGCAGCCCTTTGGGTCGAACAACAAAAGAATAACGTAGTGTCGGCCAAAATAATGCTATAAAACCCTTAACAGTGGCGCTTGAAATGGTGTTTCTTAAAAAGGTTTTAAGTAATTTTTTAAAAATAGGAATCGTATTTTTTATAATATATTTTAATATTCGATAATTAATACCTAGGTTTAAGTAAAAATAAAAAAAATATTTATATTTATAAGTTTTATTTATTTATTTGCCCGTAAGACAAAACTACATTTTTGTTTAGAAATTGTCAATACTTTTAAACTAACCTTTTAAAAATACCTTAAACAATAAATAAAAAATATTTTACAAGTAATACAATAAAATATTTAAATATTAAAAATGCACTAATTAAAATAATAAAAATTTATAATTAAACAATAATGCTTATTAAAAATACACCACATTGCCAGACTATGTTAGGTACAAATTAAATGTGAAAATGTCACCAAAATGAAAAATAAGCTTAAATAAGTATTATATTCTCTTTACTCCAATACTCAAGACTAAATCAAACATAAACCATTTCCTTAATTCAGGAAAATAGTATTATACAATTAAGAGTTTTTTAAAATAATTTAATAAAATGATTTTACTGAAAAGTTGAATTTTTGGACTTACCATAGTCTGGCTCCGGGATATAGAATCCATATCATATTAAATGTATTACTCACATCTACCCAATAGCAATTTTCCATACCTGACAGATCACTTAAGGAACTATCACTGCTTGAATCATTTAAGTCTCGTTTTATAATTAGAGGTTCAATAGTTTCATCGACTACTATATCCATATTTCACATTTTATTTCCTACATGTAACACATGTTTAACACATCTTTGCCAGTTTTCTGGGAAAACATTATATATGGCATTTTGAAAACGTTTTTTAACGTCCGCTATTTTAAAAAGCTGTATTATTTCGCCTTTCACTTGCGTCCATATAACTTCTATGGGCTTGAGTTCGCAGTGATAAGGTGGAAGGCGATACACACTAATATTTCGTTATTTCGCTATCTTATCAATGACAAAATTTGTGTAACTATCTTCATTTATCGCCACTTCAATTTTTACTAGTTGTAATAACTCTCGCTTAACACTATCTTTGGGAAATGCAATGTTTTTCTGCATTAACCAGAGTTCAATATCTTTTATGAGCCAGCTTAAATTTGGGACATATTCCAGTTTTTTAAAATGGTAACTTGCGTTATCCATTACAATAACAGAACCCCTTGGTATAAAGTCGATCATCTGCGAAAACTAGTCTCCAAATATATCAGAATTCATGTCTTCGTGATAATCTCCTTTATTTTTAGATATAAACCATAAAAGACCTCCATCTACAAAACCATTCTTCGTCCCCTCCCAGATGGAGGTTTTAAACCCGTGGAAAGGCCTTCATCAAAAGCCTGGCGAGCAGTGGTGAGATTCCCATCTTGCCAAAATTTCTTTACCATATATTCCTTATTTATCCAGGTCTCATCTAGATAATATATTGCTTTTTCTTCGGAACGACCCCTTTTTATCTTTCTCAAATAATCTCTTCTCCATTGGACAATCTTTCGACTTTCTATTAGCAAAGAATTTCTTTGGAACTTCTTCCACTGGAAATTCAAACCCTTTTAAATTTTCTATAGTTTTACCCTACTTATTTCTGTCCCTTCGCCGGATCGGAAAGTACTATCCACAGTCGGGATTTTTTCCATAAAGTAACCATGTACAATACGTCTAATTGCTTGCTTTGTGCCATCTTTTATCTGAAGTTCTTTTTTACTTGGTCGCTTTTTTGGTGACGCTATACGTCCCTATTTTTCTTGCTTTAGAATTCTGTAAACTGTCACTTTTCCAACTCCGGTCATTAAAGAACATTTTTCAACTCTATCATCCACACTTAAATCACAGTTTTGCTTATTTGTGATATAATCGAACACGTTTTTAACAATAGGCTTTTCGTTTAATGTTAAATGGCCGAGGTGTGCACGTGTTTTTGAACAAGCCATTTTGGTAACTTTAACACTATAACACTGTAACAATATCAAAAACTACGCAATTGCACATTTAAAAAAATTATTAATTTGCCACATAAGCTCTATCACAGGTAGACAGTAATCAAACCTAATTGATCTGCCAAATAATGACCGTCGATACGTCATTAGGAAGGCAGATTGAATTAGGCCTAACAACTGCCTGGAATATATATTTTTTTCAAATATTTATTTTAGTTATGGAATGATTAATATTTAAATTTATTTAGATTATTTTGTGTTGTTCGCAACAAATATAAAAACAGAACATTAAACCGTGCAATCGTTTACAAAAAATAACTAAGGTAAATAATAAAAATATTAGGATAGAAAATCAGTATAATTTTAGTTGGCACAACACAAAAAATCGGAATACTTTTAATATTTATTAACCTTATTTGCCATTAAGGATAAATATATCTAGATATATAAATATATAAAAATACATATACCAGCGCGCCTATGGTTTACGATTCTTAAGCCATACCGAAAAATTTTATTACTATCCCTTGCCATGAAACAGAGTATAATAATAAAAAATCTACTATAATATTTCCAAATAGAAATTATTCTCACTTAAAAATAATAATAAACATTAACTTCTAAATCAACTTAGTGCAGCAATAATTATAATAGTTTTCTATCAAACTTAGAGCTAGTTTATATCTCTTAATGAATTATTGGTTGATTTTGTTTGATGATTGGACCAATTAAAAAAAATTATATGTGTTATTTAAATTTATAAATGAATAAAATGAAAAAAGTTATTACAAAAATGGGTTATATTTTTATTAATTTTGATCCTCGCTACCCATGAATTAATGTGCGTGCTCCACAGGACAAGAAGTGATAGAAATTGACCACGTAGAATAATTTTTTCGCCGCGAGCTTTGCCTGGTAACGTCGAGTAAGCGTCCGGTTTTTTCATTTGTCTGTTCGGCTTTGTTATTTTTTTTTTCTTTGTGTTTACCATCAATTATATCAATTATTTTTTTAAAATACTCGCGACATGCGTGTCTACGGTACCCAATTTCAAAACTCGTTCAGTGGTATCACGAGCTGTTCAAAATAACACTATATATGAGCTGCATGAATTTTAGCGGTAGCCGAATATCATTTACAGTTATTTACTGCATAACGTGTATTATATGTACCACACAAAAATAAGTATTGTCATTAATACACGTAATTTCACATATTGCAATAATTAAGGCTCTTTTAACCAGAAGTTATTCTTCGCTTACGTAATATTTACAATTTTTCGGTTAAATACATTAAAATTGGAAAAAAATTTGGGCAAAAATTTACGGTATTCTGATTTTTACATTATGATTTTGCATGCAAGTTCAAGTACAACTGATTTATTATATTTGTTTCGGAAGCACATAATATAAAAAATATTAATAGCGGAATATCTTAAAACTTCATTTATTGTCCATTCAAAACGCCGGGTCTCCAGGTTGCCCAATTTCACTGCAAGTGGGGACTACCTTTTAGAGAACGTTTTTAAAAACACCCTTTTTAGGCTTTTTTTTTTAAACTTATGAGAATGTTCTTAAGGCATTTAAAAAATACCCTCAAGGTACGTTTTTTAAGTTGTTGATTTTAATTTTAAATTTGGGTGTCTTAAAACCTTTGAACCCAGCGTCGCCCCTATTTCTTTTAAATCAAAAATTGGCTTTCTATTCAAAATCTAAGGCAAAATTTAAAGAATTAATTTTTTTTGCACACTTTTTATTTTATCATGTTTTAGCAGTAGTTTTGCTCTTCAAAGTTTAAACACATCTGGTGATACTTTTTTGTAAGCAAATTTTTTGATACTTTATTATATCAAAAATACATAAGACATTTTTTTAAACTCATTTTATTACTTTTAATTTGAATTGGATATTTTCTAATCCCCCAAAAGCGGTGTGAGGGGTTTTTGTAAACTCTTAGGGTAGGCAAATATTATTTTTTTTTGTCGTAAAATGGCCATTTATCCAAAATTGTAGGCAAAAAGCACAACGTTCCTTTGTTTGCATTGTTTTTATTGTACGATATTTTAGGAATGATTGGGGGTTGTTTCATCCCAAATGAATTACTCTGAAATTTAATTTAGGCTGAAACTAATATAACGTCATAAAAAATACAAAGTTTTATTAATATTAAATAATTTATATTAATTTGTCATAAGATTATTCTTAAAAAACCTCTAAAAAGGGTATTTATTTAATGCCCTTTTAGAGGTGACGCTGTTTATTTTCATAACTTGTTCATAAGGTTTTCGGTAAAAAAACCTTATGAACAATGTGTTTTTTGCATTTTTAGGGGTGATGCCAGAATTTCTGAGCTGCCGGATCCCGAAATTCGGAATCAGCGACCCAAAAATCGTACCCTGAAGGTAGTCTCCACTTGCAGCGAAATTAGGACCCGCGTTTTAAATGGACTTATATAGAGCATCCAAAGTAAGGTTGTATTTTTTAATAATATGTACAGGGTCTTTGATTATATTTACGTGGCTTCTGGGGCCTTTATTTTTGAAGTCAGAAAAAAATCTTTTTTATAAAAATTGTAGGATTTTTTCCATAATATCTTTTGAAGTTATCAGTAAAAATATCGCAATAAAAAAATAAAAAAATATAGGCAACTTCAAATTTTTTTAAAAGAAACACCCTGTATATTATGCGCTACAACGAAAGATCTTTTTTTCCTATTTCAAATTAGTATCAAGAAAGCCATGGAAACAATACAATTGTTATGTTGCTGAAATTGGTGAGGGTCTTCTCTGGACCAATTATGTTTATTTTTGTGATTTAGTAGAGTGCTAAAGTGAAGAAAGACTTGTCGGTGAATAGAATTTTATTTAAAAACTTTGGATCCTGCTGCATAAATCTAGGTATTTCCAATGCATACTTAGGTCTTTCCTGCATGTTTTGTTCAGGAAGATTCTGAACGGACATAAATTTATAAGGATAAAATTTGTAAAATTTTAAGGTTAAATAAATTTTATAATCTGTTTTATTCAGTTCAGATGCCGCATCCGAGGATTAATATTTTGGGATTTTCTAAAATTATTAAAATTATTTAGTGCTAGTCCAATAGAAAAAGTTTAATAATTACCTTGAAAAATCGGGGATATTCAAAACTTTGTTTTCATTTCGTGCTGCAGTCCTTTTCTTCATTTTAAAACTTTTTCGTTCAATAAACTTTTTTTACTATGTATTTAATAGTATCTATAGATGGTACCCGTTGTTAAGGATACAATAAGTAATATTCCATTTGCACTGTCGTCACATTAATATTGTTACCATAAAAAAGGCGCATAATAGCGATTTTTTGTTCTTCTGAATAGCCCATTGACAAAAAAGCAGTACAAACTACTTTTAATAGTAAATATGATATATTTCAACTTCCGTCAATACGTCAAATTTATTAAAACAATTTTATTGTTTTCATAGCTTTCTATGATATTTTTTTCAATTTATTTATATTTTAAGCTTAAATATCTTAAAAATGGTTCATCCAAATACCATCAATGTATATAAATTTGAAATCAGAAAAAAAAGATCTTTTATTGTAGCGCATAATATACAGGGTGTTCCATTTAAAACAGTTAAAGTTGACTATATTTTTCCATTTTTTTATCGCGATATTTTTTTACTGATGATTTCAAAAGATAATATGAAAAAAATCCTACAATTTTTATATGAAACATTTTTTTCTGTCCTCAAAAATAAAGGCCCCAGAAGCCACGTAAATATAATCAAAGACCCTGTACCTAATATAATATTATAATAAATGTAAATGGTCCCCCCAATTACTTGCATATAAAGGCAAGGCTTAAAATTTTTGATTCTGGTTAACCTTACCTTTAGAAGCATTTTATTCCTAAAAGGTATTGTTGCTTTTTTGTGTACTTTTCCTTAAATCTCGATGCATTCTTGTATGCTTTTTACTAATAAAAATGTAATTTTAAATCTCTGAGAGTAAGAAGCAAAACTTAGAGCGTTTTAACTGTTCTTTATATTTGTAAATAAATGCTTTGCATCCTTTTGTGGGCACAGGTTAAAATTCCCATATCGTAAGAGATTCGAAAGAGGCGAGTTAGGATGGGTGCAAACTCGGGGGCACATTTTTTTAAGATGATTGCTGGTATGCCATCCAACCCAGACGATTTTTTAGTTTTAAGAGAAGAAAGAATACGCTTAATCTGTTTGACTTAAAAAATGATATCGGACATTTTATGAGGAACAGGTTCAACTATTAAAAGAGGAAGATAAATAGTTCGGCTTTTCCTTTAAAGGTAGAAACAAATTTATCTTTAAAGATAGGGGTAGAAAACGAGTTGTGCAAAAGTTTGGACTAAAATTTTTGGCAAAGGACCAGAAGGCTTTACTGCTATTCGAGCAAGAGAGAACTTTATCTTTAATCCGATTGTTATGACGCTCTTCTGCCTCTGAGATAGTCCATCAGTTCTTAAGTTTTTTAATTTTTCTGACGATTTTTAGCAATTTGCTTAAGACTGAAGGGTGATGAAACAAAAATAACTATAGGAAAAAATAGGTCGGAAACAATGAGTCACATTTGCAGACACCATTACTTCTTGAAATTCTTCATTTTTTAAAAGATTTTCAACATTTTGCTCAAGACAGACAGAAGTGCAAAACTGACAACCGATTCGTGTTTAGGAAGCAAAAAAATTTCGGCATACATATACTACACGTAAAGAACAGAACATTTTTTATAGGGCGGTAGCAATGAATCTTTTTCTCGCCCGTTCGTAATACAAACAAGGGGGTTAGTTACCCCCTTAATTTAAGAGGGTTTCTAGCTTCAAGAAGAATAAATTTTATTAATTTCAGTTAAATTTACAGCTGTTACAGGCTAACTTTGAGTCGAAAATTATATTATTTATGTTATCCTTGTTAAAAAATAGAAACTAAAACAAGAATGACCTGACCCGCAGAAAATGTCAAAATATGCCTTATTGCACTTAGAATGTCATTTTCTATATTTTCCATTAAATTACACTAAACAAAACTATAAAAAGTGTACAATTAGAAAATTAAACCCTAAGTCATACTAGGTTAAAGAAAGTGCTTTAAAACAAATTAATATGCAGACTTATTTATTACTTATAGGTGCCTATTTTTGTTTTTTTTTTGCAAAAATTAAAAATATATTAGTGAAGCCACCTTTTAGATTTGCCCCAAACATTTAAACAAATTGTGGCATTATCTTTTCAATATAAATACCCTCATATCTTTTTTTATGTGAATATACCAACATAACCTAAAATTTATTTATAATAAGTAAAACCCTTCTTTGAGATACATTTTTCTTATATTAAGTGAAACTCATTTAAATAAAATTGCGGTATTAATTTTAAGTGCATAAAAAATAAATTACATTTACCAGATACGAACAATTATACTTATTGCAACAATACGTAAAATATTTATAAATTTATAGCACCTCGGCTTGATAAATTTTAAAGAATGCCCAGGATTATAAACCCTTTAAAATAAGTGGTATAGAACAGAATTTTTCAAGAGTTCTTCTACTTTTCTCCATTAAGGAGTAATAAAAGGGTAAATTAGTCAACTTCATAAGGTAATTAATAACAAGAAATAAAATGCGGTCAAGCCAGTCTGCGGGATTTTAACAAGTGGATTTGAAGCTTTACGATTTCAAATAGCAACCTGTTTAAAATTCTCTCTGCTAGATTGAAATAATTGCATTCCCGGGAACAATAATTAAAAATGAACACATTAAAATCTAAGATAAAGTGTTACTTACTGCGTCACAGATTTTTAGAGTAAAGTAATAGTGGGAATATGGTAAAAGGAATAAAAAACAGTATGGAGGTTCTATATTTCTGTGGTGGATTCATTTATTGCAAAATATTCTTAGATTTTCTAGACATGCAGGACGGTGATGCTTTGGTTTAGGTCCCAGGGTATAGACCGGTGCACTAAAAAGTTCACAGATTCGATTAACCGCTACAAACTTGCAGATTACTTAAAAGAAAACTTTAAAAATCAAAAAACTAATCAATGGTTCGATGACAACTCTGTACCTCATTTAAGATATGTAAAAAAATAGTGCTTTGGTTTTTTAAATATTTCGAAAACTATCAAAGATATTCAAAATTTGGAAAAAAATGTAAAAAAAATGTATTTTTAATATTTATAATTTTTACAGAGCCCTGAAAATAGCACTAAAAGGGGATAGTCTGGCTTCCGCGTGAGTTGTTACCGTTTTATTAATTATAAATAATAAAGATACAGTTCCGAGAAGAAAGGCTTTTCTAGGAAATTTCCTTCTCTTTGTAGATTTTTTTTTTAAATTTTAAATATCTTTAATAGTTTTCGAAATATTAAAAAAAAAACAAACTCCTATTTTTTTTTGTTTATAACTTTTGGAATTTTCATCGGCTCCTTTTGAGACTTTTCCTTAAACTTTCTATATAATATTCCGAATGGAATGACACCTTAATCATTATTTTGGGAAAATATACAAAAATTTTATCCAAAAAGGTACATGTTGACCATACTATCAAGCTTTAGTGAACAACGGATAGTATATAAGGTCATAGCTTTTAGAGTGGTTTTTAGTTATCACTTAAAAACGGTTGGAAATACAATCCTAACCGAAACGTTGTTATTATATTATAGTATTTTTGCTCAAAAAATATATAATTTCTAGTTGTCGATGTAACACTCGCGATCCATAAAATCGACATATCATTTAAATAACATATGATGCCGAAGTTACCCCTTCCTAGGGGAAACATCGACACAAATTTAAAAATAAAAAAAGGTATGTGAAGAAAATATAGAATTTTAATAAAGAATCTAGTCGATAGCCAAAGGTTCAAATGTTGTCTATCAGCCTAAACATGAAAGTACAGAATGATTTATGCCAAAATGTATGTTAGAGAGTAACCATAGTAACTGTTCTACAGTTTATCATATAGAAAGCTGTCATAGTTACAGTTTATTTTAACTTGATTGTAAAAAATAATTTGGTGTTTAAAGCAATATCGATAAAGGTTTTAATTCAAAATGTACCCTGGTATTTTTAAACATGAATCATAGATTACCATGTGTATTTAAAAATTCTATTATTCATAAAGATCCGACATGATGTATCCCACGGCTCCGACCCAAAGGAAGTTTAAAGGTGTATGGAAGCTCAATGCTATGGCCCATTCGATCAAAAAATATCCAGCCCAGTATGAAAATAACTGTCAGAGTTGGCCCCGCCGATTTTGCGCAATAACGAAATTCCAGGAAATAATTTAATGTGTTGCCTACTTACACACTGATAAATCAGTGTGTAGTTAGGGAACACATTATACTTTTATGGGAGCCGTATTAGTTTCGATTGTTTTGCTTTGTGTGATTATATTTTGTGATTGCAGAAGTTTTCTTGGATTAATAAAAACCTTCTTATTTTAGTGATTAGTGTTTATTAAATTGTGACTATAATTTTGTGTTTATTGTTTGTTACTTATAAGATCGTAACAAAATGACTAGAGGTTGTATGGTTTTATCTTGCAAATCTAAGGGTAACATACCCGGCATTTTTTACTTTAGGTAAGTATTTCTTATATTTAAATTTGGTGCTTCTTATGACACGTAACGTTAGGTAACCGAATAAATAATAATATATCAATTATGAATTATAGAAAATGAAAATTTCATAGGAAATAGCAGTGAGAAAAGTAAGGCAATCTTAACTATCGTTTAGATGATTTCCACAATGTTTGTGTATTTCTGTGGATTATTAAAAAGAAATAAGCTTTACATTTAGGTACTTTTATTTCATTTAATAATTTAGTACATTCTTTTAAAGGATAAAAATTATTAATTACTGGGCAGACCAGGCAAATTTTAATATATACAGGTCCCTCTAATTGAATAAAAGAAATTAAAATTTTATGTTAAAGTTCCTTTTTGCTTTTTCTGTACTTGTTTAAAAAGAAATTAGATTTTTCTTAAACTTACATTATCAACTTTTTAAGCTCGACATACTGTAGACACATAATATTTAACGGTTACTGTTACAATGGATACGTAGGTACCAAAGGTTACTAAATATTTTTAACCACTGTTATTCTGTCCCAATGTTTGTTATTAGTGAAAAGTATATGCCTAAAAGCAGTTATAAAAATTTTCACTTTTTAATGTACAACCACAATCTTAGGATTAGATTAAACTCATTTACACTATCTTGCCCTTCTTTTATCACAAAATTGGTGATAAGTACATGAAACTATCATACAATGTTTGAAATTTATTTTTTAAAAATCGTGTTTTTATTTATTTACAAAGATTTTTGGTAAAAATACAAAACTATCGACCATTTAAATAGAAGGCTGTAAAGTGGCGCCATCTATTCTTTCCATATTATATCAGATGATATAAAATCCAATATTACACAATAATTTTAAATATTCTATGGTAGTATCGTTTAATAACCAACAATTTTGTGCAAAAAATAAAAAAAAAAACAGTGAATGCTTGAATTTGACATTTGATGATGTCAACTTTATAGATAGTAACAAAGAATTATGGAAGTCCGGCTCTGACCTACTATTCATTGCGCAAACTCCGCGGGGCCAATCCCCCGATTCCCGCTGCCCTGCACGCCTGGACAATTTTGTTCTACAGTATTGGGCTTCCATACACCTTTAAACTTCCTTGCTCCGACCCCATAGGGCGTCATGCGGAAGGCCATCCGTATCATAGACCACTCCTTGCATTCACTCGGTGAGTGATCCTCGGCCAAATTCATTTGTCTCATGATTCAAGGACAACAGATTTCTGTATTTTCATCACCAGTTGTTCGGGTGAATGTTCACATGCGGGAATACACCTCAGTTCCCTCAACACATTATCCTTTATGCCCCCCAAAACACTGATAATCACGACAATCAATCGTTATACTTCGGATAGAGCCTCCGAAGTTCGCCAAGAAGATCCTGATATTTGGCTCGTTACTCCCGTTCTTTTATATCGATGTAAGTTTTCGCTGAGGCAGAGAACTTTATGGCATACATAGAGTTATTTGTTTTATCAAGGAGAACGAATTAGATTTATTGGCGCGAATTTGATGCATAGTTGGGAACGCATAATTCCAATAAATGCGGCAGTTGTCATTTTCCACTACTGCCTCAATATCACCGGAAGCAAATGGCAGAATTGCTGTTTCATCGATGCCGTAGTAATGTCTGAGATGATAGGAAAGTACCCGAAGTACATAGTTATGTCGGTGGATGTAACTACTAACAGCATGCACTGGGTAAGCTAACAGTATGGGTTGGTGTCGACAATCTCGACAAGCAGTATCAGGGATGTTGGAAAACTGACTCCGGAATACCAAATGTTTTGCTATTTGGACATCGTTGACAGAACTGGGGAAAATGGGTTAATCATCTAAAAACTCGGCACTCGGTACAAACTACTTATATGTTTTACTAGCCTTCGTGGACTGGCTTAAATATAAAAAAGGTTTTAATTACTTAAAAAGCTAGAGTTTTACTTTAGTTTGGACTAAGAAAATGAGGTCCTAGGTAATAAAATTAAAATAAAAACAAAGGCTTATTGTTAAGTGTCGGCAAAATAAAAGGAAAATACTGCAAAAAGAAATGTTATAATATTAATTTTCACTCTCTTGGCATTTTATAGTTGTTTGTGTAACTCGGTTGGCAGTATTTTCATTTTCATAATATACTTAATATCGTAAAACCCAAGAATCCCGCCGTTTTATCTTTCCTTAAATAATTGGATCTCATTTTATTCTTCTTAAAACTTTATTTTCTAAAGGCATTTTACTGTATATTGAGACGTCACCCATATAAACTGTGACCAATAAACTTCGCAATTTATATAAACAGCTTATTTAATGTTGGTACAATTCGAATGGTAATGTACCATTCGTTAAAAATAACATGCGTTTAGGGATTTAATAGCCGATATTTTTAAATAACTTTTCCGCCACACAAAAGTGCAGGCTCAGATGATTTTGTATATTTGACTATCAAATGATTCCAAATGAAGAGATATAAAAATTATCGATTCATTTTATTAACAAGTTTTTGCCAAAAGTTGTCTCTTATCGGACTATGGAATTAAAATTCAATTGAAATTGGGTGATTTAAAGCAAAATGACTTAATTTAGGTTTATCTTTTATCAGCATTCCTGCTTTAAGGAATTTTTATTAGATATATTCTGTGCTTAATTAGCTGGACTCTCCTGACATTATGCAGCAATTTTTGATATACACAGATTTTGTTTGGAAAATTGTTCTATTTATTTGAAAAAGCTGAGTTTAAGGTTCTAATGGACCCATTAAAGTTTAAAATAGTTATTTACATTACAAGTGGATTTATAAACATGATTACAGCAACTAGTGTGAAATATTAGAATAACGAGGTCGTAGACCAAGTCGTTCTAGTCACACGAGTGTTGTAGTCATGTTTAAACGCAAGGGTGATACACAACGTTTTATCTACTACCAGAAATAACAAAATACTGTTTTAATTGCTTTGTATTGAGGTTGAGGTTTGAAGTGAGTGGACTTTTTACGCCCTCCACTGCGACCGCTCGGTCTATTGTGGCTCACACTTTTTTTATATTTCTCCCAATAGGATCAGAATTCTAATGAATCCGATATCAGATTGGGAGAGCGTTTTTACATCTCCTCTTACTCGTGTCGCTACCGGACACGAGCACAATATGTGTTCTGATGTGTTCTGGTATCCCTGTCTCCTGGAGAGTATAACGAGCAGACGATTAGATCCGTCATGCCCTCCTCTCCCGGTCTAATGACGTGGGTAACTACCAGGTCCTTGTTACAGGAATCAGATATTCCTTCCGAGGCCGCATCTCCGGCCTAACCTTATGAAAACGGTCCTATCAGCTTTCTGTTTAAAGCCAAGGAACCCTTTTCCCTATAAAGGCGGTTCTGTCCGCCTTCTATCTGGATTCAGGGATCCCTTCTAAGCGCCTGTTTGTTCGGGATGAATTATCCCTTTCCCGTGAAACAGGCGCCGATGGAAAAAGCAGATCTAACGATGCCATTGGAAATAGTAGCTGTAGCTGCAGGCTGTAGACATGGCGTCGGCTCAAGTAAATTTATGCTATTATTTTTGGAAACATTATTTGTTTAAATTTTATTAGCAATTTTCATTTTATGTGTTATTGATTCATCTATTTAATTTTCTGCAACCAAAGAAGATTTCTATCCTCCGTGCCGTTTTGGGTCTGTAAGGTCTGTCCCAGAAGAGTTAGCCAATAAAGTTGCGGAGGACCTCTTAAACAGTGTCCGGTATACTCTTCAGGATTTTCAAGCTTAAAAACTCCGGCTATATCAGAGGGAATTTTTTTCGATTTTGTTTATCCCTACGCACTGCACTGTACATTTACCATTTTGATAATTTATAAAAATCTTCGATGGCTAGTGTTTGTATGTTAACGACTAAGATATCTTTCTTATCTTTAATGTCATCCATAGTTAAATTTGTTAGCTTTTGGCGACGGCAATTCCAAAAATAGCCACAATTTTATGGAACAAATATATATTATCCGGAACTTCGAATAACAATTTGGTGATATCTTCTTTGGTCAACGTTTTAGATTTTTTAGGTTTAAAGCCCGTATCTTTTTGCTTGATAAAGGCAATTACCTCATAAAATTTGCTGTTGTCCACATTTCGCTTCAGTTTTATCATCGGTTTCAGCATGGAATATTTGGCCCATATTGTAGATGGCTTTAACTTCCTAGAAAGTTCGGTAAAATAAGCTAGATAAACCTCCTCTTTGTCCAATGTTATAACGTTTTTTTGGGAACACCAATCGTTGAAAAACGAATGTTCTTTTTTTATATCTAGAGGCAGATTTCTTCGGTATAATTTCTAAAGTAGCTAAATTAGCAGAATGCAAAACATCTTGCGAAATTTCGTGTTCCATATTTTATATAAGAATATACTTCAAAATTATTTTAGTCAGGTCAATAAAAACTCATCATCATCAAAACCAAAGGTAGCTTTGGTGAATCAACAATATAATTATTTAACCTCACACTCATCTACTGGCTCTCATCACACTATTCTAGGTGTTGAGAGCCAGAACGAATACCCACAAAATTTTAAGTAGGGCATTAATATGCATTTCCAATTTCGGAAAAACTTTACCTAAAAAAACACACATTTTTTTAAACCCTTTTTTTTTCATTAAGGTCATTAATTTTTCGGTTCTCAACGCCTCATTTAACGTTTGCAACCTCTTCCCGCACTAGTGTGGGAATAATGTCTTCCCACACAGAAAATAATGTGGGAAAAACCATTTTCCTCACGCTCTTAAAAAAATATTTTTTCTTCTCGCACTTGTTAGGACAATAGCTTTTTCATAAAGATATTTTCTTTAAAACTCTTTTACTTCACCACTAAAAAACAATAACCAAAAAAACATTATTATATTTAACACTTATGGTTATTGTTTTAATATCTCTAAGGTTAATGAAATAATTATGCTTGAGTAAATATATATTTAAAATAGGTATGTAATAGAAATAGTTCTAAGGTAAAAACCAAAAAAATAATATTTTATGGTTATGCTTTGTTTAGTAGTTAAAAAGTCATATAAGCATAACTTTCTACTAATCTTACGAATTAACCATTTTCTACGGAGATGTGAACAACTTATCAACTCTATCTTTCAAATATAAGCAAACCCCCATTTCGATTTATCAACCCTTTGATAGAAATCAAAAAAATCAACAATAAAGGTTAGAATCTCATCGAGTCGAATTAAGCCAAACCTACCCGTTTGCTGTTAGAGGGTCACTATTAAGAAAATCCAATCATGATTACGTTATTTATAACATGACTTTAGTGGCGATTCGGTTTATTCTTTGACCACTATAGGATTAGGGTAGGACTAAATTATTATTTGGTTAGGGCCGTAATTTAAAAATTATACAATATTTACTCTAACATTTTTGTGGAGCGGGGCAAAAATTACCTAACACATCAATTTTTTTTTTTCGGCTGAAGTTGCCTGCACATACACATATATAATTTGTGTTTTGTAAACAAATCTAGATATTTAATATTTTAATAAACAAGTATATATTTTTACTTGGACTCGACGGCAATATTTTTTTTTTGTAAATCTTAAGATTTTTACCAATATACACAGTTGACTAAATAATCGAGGCTAATAAAGGTTTTATTGAAATACTTAAATTTTAAATAAATTTTTAAATTTTAAAAAAGAAATAATAACACAGGTCAGCATTTGATCTACGCGGAAATGTCGGAAGCGATTAGGTGCTACTTGGGTTTTTAGGGTCGCTGATTACGATGAAAGGGTCGGTTAACCTCCATCACATCAGGTTCAAGGTTACAAACTATTAGAAAAATCTGGAAAAAATCATGCATATGTTTTCGAGGTGCCAAATCCGAGTTCTGCGTTTATTTGCATCTATCCTAGGGGTCATCCAAGGTTATTTTAAGGTCCTTTTAAAGTATTTTTAGGATAAAAAAGTGTATGTATGTTTTCAAGGTCGACGAATCGGAATCTAAGAACAATTAACTTCCACAGGTTCAAGGTCATTTAAAGGTCAAGTGAAAAAAAAAACATGAAAAAAAATCTAAAACAAAGTCATTCATATAGATAGATCCAAAGTGTAAATAAATGCCGGATTCGGATTCAGCGACCTCAAAAACATACCCTCTGATCGTAATCAACGACCCCAAAAACCCTAGTAGCGTTCAGGGTTTCCATGTAGATCAAATGTTGCCCTTCGTAATAATTGGCAAAAGTAAAGTTATCGAATTATTTTGTAAAAACATAGTAAAACAGTATTTTTGAATTCTAATTAAATAATACAAAACTTAAAGCTATGACCACAGAAAATTTTCAAAAAAATCTTTATAGTCTCGAGGCAATGAAGCACTAAGAAGTCCAAAAGTTCGTAATTTTTTGCACTAAGACGGATCAAAATGCGATTTTTTCGCATTCGCTTCCAAAAATTTTGTGTAAAATATGTACTTACGTTGTGACTTATACAAACCGCAAATTGCTGCAGCCAGAAATGCATTTTTTTGAGACGGCTTTTGGAAGATTTAATAACTTGGTAAAGATAAGTCAGAACTGGCCCAAATCGGGTTCTCGGAGGTTTTCGAGTTCGCTGATCATGATTATGATGTTCAAATTAACGCACAGCTGACCTGAAGTTTAGGAACGCTGATGAACCTCATCTCTGTGGGACTCTCCAAAAATTCACTCGGGAAAGAAAAGAAACTCGAAGCTCGGGGTTTTTTTTTGGTCGCTGAATTCAAATATGGCATCGGCGAACACTCCCCGGATACCTGGTGCACCGGAACCTGGACGCGGACCTCATCTCCGAGAGTTTTCCTTACACAATCGAAAAATACGAACCGAAAATTGCTATGGGGGGTTTTTGGGGCGCTGAATCAGAATTTTATGGCGGAAACGACCCCCCGAACACCTAATGCACCGTAACCTGGTGCACCGTAACCTGGCCCAGAATGTCATCTCCGTGGGACTCTCCCAAAATTCACGCGGGGAAGGAGAGAAACTTGGCGCCGGGGAACCTGGACGTAGACGACATTCCCGAGAATTTTTCCGACAAGATCGCCAAAAACAGCCCGAAAATTATTGTAAGGGCGTTTTTGGGTCGCTTAATTCAAATTTCACAGCGAAAATGACCCCCTGAACACCTGGTAAAGCGAAGATTTAACCCCCCCAAAAACTATAACGATTTTCGATTAGTCTTTAGCGGTCATGTGTGGAAAACCCTTGGAGACGACGTTCAGGCCCACGTTTCGGTGCACTAGGTGTTCGAGGAATAGTTTTCGACGTAAAATTAAAAAATCGTTCACCCAACCTATTGCTCTGCAAAAAAATGGACCATAGGCTGGGTAAAAAAAGTTCAAAAATTGTACATAATAAATCTCCAAAATAATTACACAAATTTATGGAAAAATAGTACACATTTAGTTGTCGTAACCACTTCACATTTTTAAGACTGTAGAGTCAGCCAAACCCAAAGATCGTGCTATATTTTCTTTTTTACCTATTCACCTATAGAGATAGATCTTATACTTGCTTGGTATACAGGGTGTCAATTTTAAAGCTTTTATTGCGAATATCCCGATAAATAAAATGGTTAAAAATTGTAATTTGGCACAAGTGTTATACAAGCAAGGGAAACTAAAATCACTTTACTGCAGTCAAGTTGTAAGTTACTCCCTAGGCGTCCCATACCCTAACTCTAAAATTCCAAACGACATTATTCACTTTTGTGATTTTAAAATGCATTTCTCAAATAATAATTTGATATTTGATTTTAACCACAGCAGAGCAAAATAGTTTAGAACTTTTAAACGGAAGTAAAAGATAAGTCAAAACTACACAATAAACAATACATTATTTATTATAAAACTGTAGTTTAAAATATTTTTTTGTCTATATTAACCTTTCATTTAAATTTAAATCCTTAAATTGGGTATTTAAATAATTAATTAAAAATGTACTGCAATTCGTTAATGTCAGCATTTCACAATTGTTTTCGTTAGTCAAATAAATAAGTGAACATTAATATTTTTTATATTTAGTTGTATAAACTAATACAAGTTGCTTATTTTTTTTATATAAAAGTTATTTAAACCTACCCTGTACTCGTAGAAACTCAACCCTTTTATGGGTAAATGTCTTTTCTGGAACGCCACAAAATTAATAGTTTTTGGACTCTCAGCAGACTTGAAAATTGCTCTATTATATTGATGCGTTTCCATACAAAAGCCTTTTTATTAATTTAGATGTTTAAAGATTATAAAAATAACACAAATTTTAAGAAAATCCAAACAGCGGTGGTAGAAAATTACTTTATTATTGACCATAAATCTTTAAAATACTAATTTGAAAAACAATTTTTAAAGTAGTTTTCGATCTAATTAAGAAAATTAGGAATACCCAATAAAGGTATTTTTCACTACACAAGGAATATTAGCCTCAAAAATACGTTTTTTAAATACAGGTGTTAAGTGTGACAGAAATCCAAACAACCAGTAAAATAATGACATTTTTATAATATTCTGCATACATGTTCGAGAAAAAACTTAAAAGAAAAAATTAAAATATTAATTTATTTTGGAAAAGATAACCTAGCTAAATAAGCTTATACCTTTAATAATTTACTGATGAGTCGCAATGTGCTATTGGGTTCCTTCCAACCTTGCAAAAAACTATAGCTAATATTGTGGATATACCTGGTAGAGCTAAAAGTTTTGTTAAGGAAGAAAGTCTTACCCAGGAGAATCATCTCCTTTTGACTGACGAAGAAAATTTTTGTGTTTTAGTATTAAGTAGGATTTTAATGTTTGAATGATTTTTATGTTTTAGAATGTGAAATGTAGTATACCACAAAATATTATTTAATAATACCACTAAGTAATGTGTTCTTTGCTTCCATATCTATTTCAAAATGTAAATATTTCAGTTGTATTTTATCTAATTGTTGAAATTGTAAATGTATTGTAGTGTTGTAGTTGTGAAACAAATAAAGTTTAGTTTTGTAGCAATAAACCTGTATTCATATTTTTTTACATAAAATAATTCATTTTATTGCCAAAGTGGAAAATCTTGCTTTTATTCTGCAATATCAAGATGTTGTTTGGTCCGTCAGTAAATAAATAACTAGTTTTTAAAAGTAACATAATTAGTTTTTAAAATAAAATAAATTAAGGATTAATAGACAAGTTTATATATTTATGAAGTAATACAAAAACACCGTCATAAATTCCGAAAACGAAAAGTTATTATTCTATGGCTTCCAGTATCTGATCTGGAGTTGGATATTTTATAATCTTACATAGATCTTTAAGATACCTTGTAAAAGCCCATTTCTGATCCTGCACTTACAGAAAATCTTCCTTCCCTTGCCCATCGACGGGCTGTAGGGAATCTGTCTTTCTTCTATAGGTATTTTCTGCTTAGAGGAGTTGGCCAGTATAATTTCTTCTCTGGCAGCTCCCAACAGAGCAACACGTAGTGCAACTTTTATGCATCTTTTTACAGTTCAGCTAGAGAGGCCCGAACTTCCCGCTTTCTTCGATCCTTCATCCCTAGAGTGTCAAGACTATGGAACCTTTTACCTGCAGAATTTAAGTCTCTTGTGAATAAACACCCTCTTACCACACTTCAGACACCCACGGTGCGTTAATACTAGGCCTCAGCCTTTGCGAACCCCAAACTTCTTTACTTACTCATAAAATTTTATAAACGTCGTAATATAAATGGGTATTTTTAAAGAAAAAAAAGGTGTTAATAATTCAATATCGTGTGTTTAAAAATAGAGTAAGTAAGTACTCATAATTATAATAAATTAGCAATCATCAGTATTTTCTACAACATTTTAATTTTTTTTTTCTCATTTTTAAAATATTTAATGTAGTAGGTACCATTAAAAAGGTACGCCATCGTCGTGATGTCGCTTTAATTTTTAATTTCAATACTTGAATTACATTTATATTTTCGTTAGAATAAAAGCAGTTTTTCGTTTTTACCTCAGTTTTACGCCACTGTCCGGCATAAAATCCAACATGGCCGAAATTGGCCCTTCTTGACGTCACAGAAGAGTTTTTCAATATACGGATGTCATAACCCACTTTAGATTAATAAACTCTGGTTTACTCTTTTATAAGTTTGAAATGTTTTTAGACGAGCAAGTTTACGATCATATTCTAACTGAAACGATCTGATATGCAAGTAAATAAAAAAATAAGCACGATTACTCAATAACAGTCAAAAAAGTATTTATTGGGATTCTTATTTTCACCGGCTACCACCCATTATCTGGTAAAAGGAATTTAAATAGTGTGAAGCAAAGGAATTGGGAATGGCAGTTGTAATAAATACATTTTTCCGCAATACATACTTGGAAATAAAGTCCCTTATCCTTCCGTTACTAATGTGCGGACTGTAAGTCCGCACGGCCGAAAATTAGCCAGTATTTTTCGAACAATTCCGGGTGGGCGGCTGTACCGCTGAGTAGCTGTTGCGGTTGGGGGCTCCAAGTTAGTGTTAAGTGGTAAACAAACAAGGGTGCCTTGTGTTGTAGTTAGGCTCTTATGCGGACTCTCACTCCGCACCTTAGTGTTTATGTTATTTTTTTTAAGGTATAATTTTAAAATAAATTCTGGTTTTGGCAAATAACTAAACCTAAATATTCGATTAAAGTGGTTAATATGAATTACGAAAGGGAACAACAATATCTTCGCTAACTCTTTGATGATGTTGAGACTGATGATGCTGTGACGATGACTCGAGTTTGCAGGATAATGCTGAAGAAATTCAAGATCACAAGATGAATGATGAGCAAGATATTGATGACCCAAAAAACATCTTATATTACATGTGTAGTGACTATTTGGCTGATGAAAGTGACGGAGATTGAAAAATTGTAAACAGGGTTTTCAGCTTTATTTTTTATTAAAGATTTTCTTGACTTTTGGATTTCAATATATTACCTTGAAAATGTATAAATATACTTACATTGAATATCCTAATATATTTCCACCAAGACTGATTTGGTTATATACGGATTTTGATAATTTTTCAATGAAAAAAGATATGCGGACTCACGTCCGACGTTAGTATTTATTTCACATAAGTCCACGTTAGTAACGGATGGTTATTCACTTTGCAAATAATAACAAATTAGTCCTAGATCTTCAAATCTCGCGATTTCAACCATAGGGGGTATTTCACCAGCACCTAGCAGTAAATAAAATGATAGTAAATTATTATGGACATAACATATTTAAACAGTTTATTAGGGCAAAACTAATTCGATTTGGTTTTAAACTGCGCGCTCTTTGTGGTGACAATGTTTATTCGTACAATTTTGACCTCTATTGGAAAAAAACAGCAGAGAAAGAAACAACTTATCCATTAAATTCCCAAATTGTATTAAATATGTTGAGCATCGTGGTAAACCCAAAGAAACATCTACTATATTTTAACATTTTTTTTACCAGTTACGCTCTTCTTCGTCAGCTAAAAGAGTAGGGATATAGGCATACGGGAACCATACGGAAAAATAGAACAGCAAAGTGCCTTACAAAACCCTTTAAGAAATTAGAATAAAACTTTGTGGTTTATACGATTGGCATTTTATGGTAATGTTATCCAGACAGAACCTCTAGTTTAGCGAGGAGCCCACTTAAATTACATTACGAGCTCTTTATTTAGGAATATGTTCTATAGTCAAAGAGTAATAATTGTTTTCAATAAAAGGAGACAGGAAGACAAAGCACATAAAATCTAAGAGAGATAGAATTCGCGACCAACCAAAGGGATAAACACGTGATTGTGATCGCGTCCGGTATTGGCCATTAGGCTGGTAATTGCTCATTTTACACCTGCGAGTCTTACGATGGTCGTAATCATTGTCTATCCTTGTTTACAATAATAACAATGACAAAGAGCGCACGTCACCTGGTTTGCACAATCTTTACATCGAATGCATTCAAATAGTGAAATTGTAAATTTGCAAATGGTCATATCGTACATGTGACATACAATAAACTGACGGCATTCAACCTTCGACCTGTGTTTGTTGGCTTGCTTAAAGTGATATTTTGGTTTTTAAAGATATTTCTTGTGATTTTCACTACCTTTTAAAAATATGGATAGTGCAACTCATAAAATAATCTCTAATAAATTTAAAATGGGATAGTGAGATAAAATTGTTATTGCTCCAAAGAAAAAATCCTGATAAAGGGGCATCAAAAAAAATATTTTTATGTTTAATTTTATTAATAGATATCGAGTATAGTGTATATATCCTTAATGTTTTAGTTTTAAAATACACCTTAAGTTAATCATATATCAATATTTTTAATTATTAAATGTATAACCAAATTAAAACTTGAATTCAAACTTACTCAAAAATATTGAAATGAATTAAGAAAATTGCAACATTGCAAAATCAATGCAATGCAACAATGTTGCGACCAAAAAGGTGGCGCAAGGTCAATGGGAGATGTCGGCGTATTCCTTTGATGTTTTGCCCAGTGTCCTCTCTTGTTGAAAACAATTATTACTCTTTGCTATAGTTTTGTGCCGGATTTATGTTTCGATATGTTTTTTTTTTTGGCAATTCGCCTTACTACTTTTTGGACCATCTCGGTCCAGGTCCCGGGGTTTAACAAACTGAGCCTATTTACCCCTATGAACGTACAGATCGCCTACAACAAAAAAGAAGAAAAACCTTCAAAAAACCCAAAAAATTAGGAACACTAATCTACGTTTCGGTGTTAAGTTAGGTAATTCTGAAAGCATTTTTACTTTTTATTAGGTTTGTCATGAATGACATATTAGTTAATTTGACTAGTATAATAATAATTTCGAAAAAGACCTAAAAGGTGATGTGGTGTGTTAACTGATTTTAAGTTTACCTAAATTTACTTTATCATTAAGCAGAGGTAACCATGTATTATTTAAATTAACAGAAATTGATGGTACACATTTATCTTTATTTAATAATATAAATGCACTTTCTTTAGTTTTACGTTTTTTTGAAGAAGTTTCCTTGGCTAAAATACTAAAAGCATGCCAGTTTATTTTGTGGTGCTTAGTGAAGCGGTAAAGAACAAGAAGGATATTTAGGGTCACGGCTATTTATTACACACGGCGATACCTAACTTTGCTGATCTGACAAGAAGAGGTATTCTATTGAAAACATTTTCTTTATTATTTTAGTACTACAAAATATAAGACTTTTAATATGATCCCTTCTAGCATTTGTTTAACAAAGGTGAAAACAAAAAATTTAAAATAAAAATTTACAAAATTATACTTCAAAGAAAATGCTGTTGCGTTTATTTTAATAATTTAAAAATTAGCGGCAAAAATTTTAAATAATACTTCCAAGAAAATGGAAATGTACATTTTAGTAAAGAACATCATTTTATAATATTGATATTTGTAAATATTGAAGCGCGCCTATTTTTATTACCCTAATATTATTTTTACTAAATTACCAACTTTTGTATTTTGCATTTTTCAAAAAAAAAAAAAAAAAAAATACAATTTTTTATAAATCTTTAAAATTTCTGTCTTTAAAGCTCAGGATGCAAAGTAACAGTGTCACGCAATGACTGAACAAAAATATTTGTCGGCAACTAAAAGAGCCTCCTTGTTCTTTACCACTTCACTAAACACCGCGTTCTTCTAATTCTATTTGATGATGTATTATGCAGTTGTAATCCAATATGTTAGATGGTATATGATGACGCAGTGACAATGGTAGCTAATGGATTAGATCTGCTTCAAAGGGTAATTTAGTTAAAAATTCAAGTGCCATATCGATATGTCTTTCTTCTTGATAAGAAGCTAGCTTCTTACTCAGTAAAGATTTATCTGAGATTATAATGTAAGATTGATGAGTGTGAAAATTTTTGTTTCTTTGTTAGGATTACTTGGTAGTAGCTACTTAGGTATTAGGACGACATATTTAAGTTTATTATGTTCGTTATATTCTTCGGTAAGTCTGTTAAGTATAAGTTAAAAGAAAATATGATATGGTTTTTTGTATTTTAAATTTATGTTTGTTAAAATAGTTATACGTAAAATGTGTGTCCGCTTTAATTTTTGTTAGAGCCAAATATAACAGAGTTGTTCAAAGAGAAGAAATTCAAACAAATTACCCATGTAGTTACTTTACGAAATATGTTTTAAAAATGACGTTTTCAAAAAAAAATAAATAAATAAATAAAAACAATTTTTAAAACATACTGCCTTTTATAAGAATCTAAGTTTAAACCTTCAGTACTAAAAATGATGCCCGAAAAGTCTTAGTACGGGCTAATATCTCCGAAGTTATTAAATGTAGAGGAAGCACATTTTGGCGAATGTATACATACAAAAAAACTACGTTTTCATGCATTTAAAATTATGTCACCTTTACAGGGGTTGCACCCAAAAATGTTAAAGGGAACCTTTTATCAATTTGTAGCTCATTTTAAAGGCCTGACAGTAACTTTAAAAAGGCATTAATACATTTTGTGATTTTATACATTTTGATATAGTTCGCGCAAAGTTACAATTAAGTTAAAAGTTAAAATTATTTTTTTGTTTGGACAAGCTAATTGAAATTATCATGAGGCAGCAATATTGTTTAATGATATTTTTCCAGACAGATCAGTATGTCCTAGTTACGTAAGAGGTGTTGTGCAAAAATTTACTTAAACTTTTAGCGTAAAAGAGGCTCCAAGATCTGGTTGCCCGTCCGTTAAACCCGAGTTTTAAATACAAGTTTTGGGTACAATTGCCATTGAACCAACGCAATCAGTGCGCAAAATAGCTGCCGATGTAGGTACCATAGACAAATCGACAGCGCATAAAATTTTACAAAGCATAAATTTCATCCATTTAAAGTTTATCTTGCACAAGAACTTAGTGAAGATGACGCAGATCGAAGGCTGTAAGTTTTGTGAAACTATGGAACATTTAATTGCCACACAACCAAACTATCTCTTTCGGATATGTTTTAGTGGATGAAGCCTTTTTTTTGTTTTTAAATTGCTTAGTTAATCGACACAATTGTCGATACTGGAGTGATCAATATCATCGATGGATTGAACATTTTTGAGATAAAGCGCGTAGAATACGTAGCGCTTAGCCATACATAGTATAATAGTCGTTTTGTAATACTTACCTACTTAAGTTACGATCTCAATGAAGAAATTGCATTTGATCCAGAAATCATTAATGATCTAAAGACAAATACCCTTGACAATGAAAATGATGACAATAAATGAGAAAATTTTGAGCGACCGAATAACAATGATGAAGAAGAAAATTAAGACTCGTGTTAAAATCATAACATCAAGTAGGTAAGTATTAGTAAACCAATAAATTTAATATACATATAGTAGGAAAATATTTACTTTTTTATATTAATTAATAGGTAATGCAAATAAGTTATATTTATGATTTTTTTAGTGATTAATAGATTTTATGATTGATCTTACATTATACAATGTATAGCCAATTGCTGTGCACTCTCCGGGCTTAATCTAAAAAAACGGTTAAGCGTATGAAAAAATGTTTTAAAAGAAAAATTGGTAAAAAAAATTATGCCCTACAATTTTTATATGAAATAACCAATACCAATAAAACCATAGAAATCGAGATTAACACATTAATATACAAGAACCCACTATTCATTTCACTTTTAAAAAAAGGAAAAAAAACTCACAACTTTTTTTTTAATATTCTAATAAAAAAAAAAAGAAAAAATAATTATGAAAATAAAATTTACAAAAAACCTATACATACAAACAGATACTTAAATTTTAACTCTAATTACCCAATAATGGAAAAAATGGAGTTGTTAAAATAATTTGTTCTGATAAAAATAAATTAAATCAAAAAACAAAAATATGTAAAGGATTTTTAGCTCAAAACAATTATCCTTTTGATTTTATGATCAAATGCTTTCTAAAATTTAAATAACTAAATTTGAGACAAAATCAAAATAAACCTATTAAAACTTTTTTTTCCATATATTTTTGGCTGATTAAATAAAATTCGACAAAAGGTAATATACTTAATATTCGTATTATCTTTAAAAAAAACAAAACACTATTAAATATTAAGTAACAAAACAAAAACCATACAATATAAAAGAAAACACAAATTATTATATATAAGATCCCTTGTGATCCTGTGAATGTAAAAAACAATATGAAGGAAAAAGTTCCAGACTATAAGCCAAATGCCAAATGCTTAAAACCACATAATACGAGTAAACTGGAATGGTTGTGGTATTTAAACGTAAAATTAAGGAAAGTACATATATATTATTAAAAATAAACGTTTAGCATCATTTAAACAATACATGGTTGCCGATGCTTGATATTGGGGTAATTTCAGGTAAACGTAAAATCGATTTTCACATCACTCTTTTTTGCTTTATCGAATACTTTAAATATACCTGTCAAAACAAACTAGTATGTCATTTAACCCAAAACGTCATAAACAATTAAAACAACCTTAGAATTTCCTAAATTTTATGACAAAATTTTTACAAATTTAATTTTAACTTATTTTCTATTTTTCATTTAAGTTAGTCTTGGTAACGGTGGTAGAAATGCCACCGAAACGGAGATAAGTGTTCTGATTTTTTGTTTTTTTTCTCTTTTCCGGCGATCTGCCAGTTCATAGGGGTCAATGGTATTTTTTTTGTTTTTTTTTTTCGGTTTCAGGCAATCTTCCAGCTTATAGTGGTCAATAGTGGGGTGGAATAAAAAAAAATATTTTTTTATTTTCTGAAACGGGTACCTTTCAACGACTGTGTATAAGGCTTAGTAACAATTCTGTAAAATATTTTATTTTTACGACGTCTTTTAAGCCTACGCATATGACCAAAACTATTAAAATTTCTGATTTTTTAATTTTTTTTTTTAAGTATTGGATATACAAAAATAATGACCGTTGGTTATTAAATGGCAAAACAAGGCCTAAAATATACATAGAATTTTTTTAAAGCTATTCTAGATTATGGCTGCAGTCTTACGCATTACGCATAAAGTTCATAAAATTTTTCAAGTTTCCGATATTTTTATGTGTCATCAAAACTTGTTCTTATTCCTTTTGTTACTACCTCCTATTATGCAACTCTCCGCTAGCTCATGTGGAACTACCAAGGAATGATCAAGAGGAGGTGGTTGCACTTTGAGCCCCACCCGTATCCCCCTTATAGCCAACCAATGAGAGCACACGTTCTCATTTCTTAGATAGATCTTTAACAGTTAAATTTTTTCTTTATGTCATACATTGGCCGAATATTTCGATCAAACATTCTCATTTTTACTAAGCTTTCCCTTTTCTTGTGATCACAGACCAATTTTGAAGAGGCTGTGACCTCTTTGATAGCTTTTTAACTGCTTAAGTGTGTGCTGAAAGCTTAAAAAGAGGGCGTTCAGAAATCATATTTAAATTCTCAGCTTCCAGTAATCTTTGTAAATCCTTCGATCATACATCATCATACATATCGATGTATTCTGATGCTCCAAAGGCAATTTTTAAGATCTGAAACATTTTATGGATTTACAAAGATTACTGGAAGCTGAGAATTTAAGTATGATTTCTAAATGCACTTTTAAGCCTCCATCACAGCGGTTAAAAGAGCTGTCAAAGAGGTCACTGCCTCTTCAAAATTTGTTTGTGATCGCAAGAAAAGAAAAGGCTTAGTAAAAACGAGGATGTTTGATCGAAATATCTGGCCAATCTATGACACAAAGAAACAAATTAACTATTAAAGACTTATCCAAGAAATGTAAATATAAGCTCTCATTGGTTGGGAGGAAGGCAGGGGGGGCACGGGTGGGACTCGAAGTGCAACCATCTTCCTGGTGAGTCCTGGGTGGTTCCACATGAGCTAGCAAAGAGTTACACAATGCGACGTAGTTACAAAAGAAATAAGAAATAGTTTTGATGACACATAAAAATATTCAAACTGAAGTATGGGAGTAATGCGAAGACTGCAACTCTAATCTAAAAAGGTTTTTAAAAATTATATGAATATTAGGCCGTGTTCTGCAATTTAATAACAACCCGTCATCATTTTTTATATCCAATAATTTAATACCTTTTTTGAAAAATCTAAAAAAAAATTAAAACTTTAAGTCATATGCGCAGTCTCAAGATGACATCGTAAAAATAAAATATTTCACAGAATTATTACTAGGCCTACACAGTCATTGAAAGGTACCAGTTTGCCAAAATCAATATTTCATTTCTTCACTTTACCCTAGTCATAGAGCTGAGCAGGCTTAGTCGCTATACCCCGAGACTAGCATTGAAGCGGTCCCAATTATTAGAAACTTTTCAGGCAAGTAATCCCGAAAAAATATTAGAACATAAATCTGCCAAAAAATTATAAAACATATTTACAGAAGAAATATTACATTAAAAAAAGGATTTTGCATATTTAAAATCAGACATATTATATACTATCATAACCATCGTTCATACCTATTTTTCCAAATTCAACAGTCATCTAAAGTCGTAAAATTCTCGAGATCATGTATAAAATTACTACCTAGAAGATAATTCTATACGTTTCAAATTTCGGCTTTTGATATTTTATATTAAGAACAGCTCACGCCATCTACTGTAAAATTTTTAAACAGAAATAATGGGCTAAGGGCAGGTAAAAATATCTAACCTCCTCTCGTCTACCCTAAAAATTTATGATACCTGGACTTTTAATTATTGCTTATAAATTAGTATGCTTTGGCTTTTAAATTTCTGATTTTATTAGCTCTAGGCTTAAAATTCTTTCAGTTTATTTCTTTTCTTGTTAAAAGTTAGCAATGAATAGTCTAGTTGGCTAAAAACAAATTTATTAAGGGCAATTGGGGGTGTAAAGTACTTTGTTTGCGTTTAGTTATAGTATTACAGGTCCTTGGT
>JAHBCN010000410.1:0-70000 GCA_019359885.1 Listronotus oregonensis | reverse complement strand
CGCGCACTACCTACCAATGGTAGGGGAAGGGTCTGATAGAAAACGCAAGCTCTAGAGCTTCTGAAAGCATTCAGCCGTTCGCTCTTAAAGCTGTCGTGCCTTAAATTTCTCTTGCGCTTTTTGTTGTATTTCTACGCGTAGTGCTCTAAATTCACTTTCATTTATGGCTTTGGCTATGACACTTGGTCAGAAAAACATGTATAACGTAATTCAGCACTCTATGCCGCAGTCGAACTGTGTTATCGTGTCGTCACAACCACAAAAAACTACAGTTATTGCGGGAAAACGACCTTTAGCTCCAGCTCCTGAAAGAGGGTCAGTTTTAGTGTCAAACAATAATAACGATCTTCGCTGCAAAAGAAAAATTCAATTTATGCCATACGGAGCACCCACTCAGCAACCTGCATCAGTGGCCAGAAGAAATGCCAGGGAAAGAAATCGTGTTAAACAAGTAAACAATGGATTTGCTACCCTCAGATCACACATTCCTCAAAGTGTATCTCAAGCTCTTTCACCTCAAAGCAACTCAGGACGAGGTGCATCAAAAAAATTGTCCAAAGTTGAAACTCTTCGTATGGCTGTAGAATATATTAGAAGTTTAAAGCAAATGCTGGATGATAATGAAAACGAAATGTCAAGTAGTTCAGGTGACCACCAATCAATGAATGATCAGCGCTTTTATACAAGTTCTCCAGATTCAAGTCATCTGTACCAAAATTCTTTTCACATTTTGTTACCTACACCAGCATGCTCCGAGGCTTCAGCATCGCCCACTCCCTCACACAGCTCGGAAGGTTCCTTCTCAGCAAGCTCAGCGTATTCAAATGCTCTATATCATCACACGGAAAACTATGAGAACTATGATCCCAAAAGTCCAGAGGATGAAGAACTTCTAGACGCAATATTTTCATGGCAACAAGAATAGTTCAAAAAACACTAAGAGGTGGGTACTATTATTTTTATAATTATCAAATTATTGTAGTTTTAATTGATTTAAATATAACATAGTATGGGTTTTAATATAATTTATTAATTTTAATTAGATAATTTAAAAGGAACTTTTTTAAAGTATTTTGGCAAAGATAAATGTGGTTTCTTAAGAGCTAAAAGTATGAAGTAAAATAGCCAATATGTTGATAAGATAGCTTTATCTTATCAACATCCTAGGTACTTATAAATGAAAGATATACAAGATTTATTATTGGTTTTCAAAGTTTTGCACGTGTGATCCATTTACGTTTTTTTAGACCATGTGTTAAAAAAAGGTTCTTAACCTTCGCTCTTCTTTACCTGAACATCTGATTTAAAATATTATAAAATTTATTTGGGATCTGCAGAATTGTTATAGTTTGTTGTGTAAAATTAAGATTATGCAAATTTTTTCTATAGGGTACGGGCTCATCAGCATTTTTTTTTTAAATAAAGAGGCTTACCGGGGGAATAAATTAACTAGAACTTTTTATGTTTGCACCCCAATTTTTATACCTGTTTAGGTTTACCTGACATATAATGCAGTGGCCCTACTATTTCCTTTTTATCCCCGAGCAGAATACCGTTCATTTTTTGTACCACAGAATCTTTTCAATGCAACTTGACAGGGGTCGGGTATAAAGACTAGTTTCTTATAAGCTTGAACAATAATGTCTGAGACATTACAAAGAAAAATGCGCGAAAAATGCTTAATTTGTTTCCAGGGGATTTTTATGCAAGTTCTTTTAAGTGAAACAAGTTATAACGGTTACTTTCTTATTTTTATTTTAACCCTCATATTAATATTAGCTTTTTTTTGCAGGTTGTGCCAGTGGCCAGTTTACTGTCTAATCGCAAGTCGTCCAGAACAATTCCCAGTGCCTTTTTCATTCCAGTGAGAAGTGATATTTATTTTTACAAGAGTTTATCACTGTTTTTCTAGTCATTGTTATTGTATAAAGTTTGTACATATTGTTTATAATATAAAGTTTAAGAAAATACTTCCAAAACAAATATCGGTATTCATTAACAAATTCCAAAACACGTTGAATATATTTTTATAAAAAGTAAATTTAAGGTATTTTGCAGTATGCCGAAGAATTTTAACCTAAAATGTTTAAAATTTAAAATTTTTGCAATAAGATTTTTGCCAGTAATTAGGTTTTTGTTATAAATTCAATATCTATTTTTTAAAAAGTTATGAATCGAAAGTAAAATTCGTTAACTATTACCAAATTTATTATTTTTTAGAAAGGATTTACTTTTTATCTTTCAATTATTCGTACTGATTATTTAATAGTTATTTTATTGTAAAATTGTTAGTTTTAAGTTGTAAAATAAGTCATCGAGTTAACGGAACATACATTTATGTATTTTGTAAATACAGACAATGTCAAAACGTACTGAAATAAAATGATTTTATACTTTTTTAAAATTTGATTTTTTATTTTAGCCCTTCTTTTACTGCCTTTGGATTATCAATTTTATGTGACTTAGTTATTTTTATTATATAAAAAAAAATCTAAAAGTAATATTAAAAAAGAAATAAAATAAAAAACAACCATTTAAACCAGTCTTTAAACTTAAAGTTATTTTTTTAGGTCACTACTTTTACTCTCTTCCTCCTGTAACATAAGTATATAATTAAATTATTTAAAAATGAGGAAACAGTGGCCTAATAAAAATATACGAATAAACCCTTAAAAATATGTATTGATTATTTAAAGCCAATAACTTTCTTGGTTAATATGTGACCTTTTTTTATTTTTGTATTTAGATAAAAGTTTCTCAAAACAGCATATTTTTACTCAGGTTTTTACAACTTATCTGTTTACAGTTTATTTTCAATAAGTCTCTATCTATTTAAAACATACTTTTAAAAAATATATTAATTATTATAAATTTATTTTTCTTTTTTGGTTATACGCAAATCAAAAGTAAAGTAATAAAAATTTAATATTGTTATAAGAACTACCACAATAATTTTTTACGTAACAAATTATAAGAAACAACAAGATATGTAGTTAGAACAAAATACACCAAAAAGTATAATCGTTTTTAAATTAATTGTAAATTTAATAAAACAAAACAAGTTTAAACTAGAATATTCGTTAAGAAACTATTAAGGAAAATAAGGTAAGGTAATAAAAAATTAAATAAATAAAAAAAGAATATAAAATGGAACTAGTAACCAGAAACAAAAATATACATCTGCTCTGTATTTAGTACAGAAAAACCCGATGAGATCGACACTTAATATACTAGTTTGGCGCGTGGATAATATTAAATGCACCTGCCTATGGTAACATTTTACTGGTTCAACCCTCAATATGTAAATTTTATGTAATTCTTCATGAGGTATAGGTATGTGTGCCATGTAATAAAAACATAGGATTGGATGATGGTAGTAATATTAATTGAAATATTTATAGAAATAATAAAATAAGAATTTAATAATTTTCATCAACGTCGTCTGCAGTAATTGCCATTACTAAGTGTCCCAAGTCTTTTTATCAAATATTTTTGTCATATATTATTTACTGTATAAAAGGTTTGTTTTTAAAAGAGGACAGATAAAAATATAATTTACCATATATATAAGCCCTATAAGAAGTTTGCCAAAAAATAATTTTAATATACATCTGTTATTTGTTACCTAAAAGTTAATTACATACATTTACATTTTATTATTAAATTAAATAGGTTTTTTTTATTTACTTGGTTTAATAATTGGGTACATAAAACTACAAAAGTGGTTTATACTTAATACTTATTTATTATATTTTTCCTACAAAATGAAATTGTTTTATTCATAAATGACCAAATATTTTCTGTATTATTATCGTTCGTTCAAAAAAAAAATAAACTGTATAAAAAAAATGTTTCGTTCTGTTATACATACTTTTGATTATATTCTTAAAGAGCAAGCAAATTAAAAACTATTTTTTAAAGTAATCTTAAAGAATTAGTTCTTTCCAAATAAAACAGTATTTTATTTTGAATTTATTCTGATTACCCACGATTTGGTAATTAAAATAACAATTTTAAATATAATTTTGTTTCTCTTAGCAACATTTAAATTGCTAACATAATTCTGAAGCTTCATAATTTTGTGCACAATAAGTATAGTATTTTTTCTACTAACTTAAATGTTACCTTTAAATCAGTTAAACCACAGCCCTACTTCACTTAACAAGCCGTGAACAAGGAAATCTGGCAACTATGCGTTCAGATATAGATCGACACACGTTTGCTGTTGTTTTGTCATATGATTTACGTTTAATGACCTGTTGCCCTGATGTGTTTTTGTAAATAAATCAGCAGCTTTTTTGAAAGAAAATATTGTTAAGATAAAGACTAAACCTGTAAAAGGTCTTACTGTGTGAGATTTGTGAGTGACCGGGATATTTTTTTTCCGCAGACATTATAAAAAACAAAAATATCCGCGGGTGAAAAGTGCCGGTGTTATAAAGTGCTTAAAGTAAATGGCGGCAAATGAACCTGACATTTTGTGGTGGTGCTGCTTTTAAAAAATAATTAAAATTGAAAGTGTGTTTTAATGATTCGTGTTTGGCTTTGATTCTGTGGGTGTATTTTTTTAGTTATTTTTTAAAAACAGTAACAAATATTAGCATTGGAAATTACCGTGAGTAGTTAGGTAAGTATACCGAACATTTTGGAATTTTGTCGTTCGTTTTGGTTTTTGTTATTGCGTTGCATAGGTACCTGGCTGCCTGCTTATTAGATACTATTTAGTTACTGTTATTATTATTATTTTTCTATTACTAAAAAATGTAATTTCATTGATCCAAAAAATGGGTTTCAAGTTCTAATATCATAACTGACAACCACAGAAATAACTGATCCATGTTTTCTAATATAACAAGCTAAAAATTTAACTTCTTTCCTCAACCCCGATCTACCAGAAAGCAAAAATATTTACTAGCTTTGATTTTGTGCATTTATTTAAAAACATAATTAATAACTGGCGAAACTTAAAAAACTTAGATAAAACCTTTGTTTATCCAGATTTTGATCATTTTGATGTGATTAGACATGCAAAATATAATGACGTTAAGAGTATGTATGAGCAGGAGAAGGACCTCGTTGTAAAAAAATCTTTTAAACTTAACCATAAAACAGTTTATCCCAACAATTTTGAGCGTCAAAAAGTTTTTATTGCGGATAATATATGTAATTTTTCAACAACAATCGCAGCTTTAAATGACTTTGGTTTTCAAGACACAGCATCTTTTCTTGGAAGTTATCAGACATTGGTGGGATATTGTCAGTAATACTAGTACTTTAAGGGGTAAAGTAAAAAGAAACGAGTATTGCGATCACATCTCTAAAATTGATCATTTCTCTGTTAATTTTTGCAAATTTGTTACCTGGGTTGAAGCTTGGCATAAACTTGAAAACAATAATGGTCGCCTTACAAATTGACACCTATTCTGCACTTTGCCATCTGTTTTTACTAGAAATAATTGACTATTCATTTTTCAAAATTTTGATTTGTCATATATTTTACCAAGGTAAATTTACTACTGAAAAGTTAGAAAAAAAGATTTGGTAAATACAGACTTCTTGCAGGTTGTAATTACAATGTTAGCTTTGATGATATTTTTAATGCTGAGAAAAAAATTAGACGCAAACATATATTTAGAAGCGCTTGAGGATGGTAATTTCTCTTTAGCTGAGATTAAAAAACAGGGAGACAGCTGTATCCAGGAAAATGATCTTGATTGATTAAAATAATTACACTGAAAATTTTTTGTTTTTACTTGAAACTGAATACAAATGAATATGAAATTGACAAATCGGTACAAATTTATATAGCCGGTTATGCTGCTTACAAAATTGTAAAAAAATGTAATAATTGTAACATTTGTGTTTTCTTTTCTTGTTGAAAGTAAGGGAAACCTAATTTACGACGAATACTTTGATTGTCTAAAACGTGGCGGTTTAAAGGCTCCTACAAAAATTGTTAAAGACGTTCTGTTCCATATGTGCGCGATTTTTGAGAAAAATTATTATTGACCCTGCTAATGAGAGTGACTTAATAAAATGGCAAATCAAAAAGCTATCCTGTGTGATCTAACTAACTTACACTCATAGACAACATGAAGGCTTTAATGATTTATCCTCGCAATGTATTTGTGGTAATGAGAACAAAAATATGTTCATTATGATGGAGCTCTATTTTTCAAACATTCTTTTAAATAATTGTGTTAAAAAAAAGAAATAACAAAAATGCCAAAGCAGAAAAATCGGGAAAAGGCTGAGTCAAAAACAAGAAAAGGAAACCAGACACATTCAATAAATAAATAAAAAACAAACTCAAACTAAGTACATTACTAACTAAATGTTAAATTACACTTCTGTTTGCTTTTACAACAGCATCATATTCTTATGCCTCGAGCCTATGCACATAAATTAATTTGTTTTAGAGTTTTAAAATATTATATATAAATATTCATTTTTTCAATTATTATACTGATTTAATTATTTTAATGGAAATATCAATACTATTTACGCGATCTTTGAATCGAGCCTTAAATGAATTTAAAAATAAGCGCCTCGATACCCGGATTACGGACCATCATGGCTCGCCAGCGAAACCGATCTTGAATCTCATGCTGGTTGCGGCGTTGCCAAGTGGTTGTTCACGGCTTGTTAAGTGAAGTAGGGCTGTGGTTAAACCTTATAAAATCTGTAATAAATACTTTTCCGAAACTGCATCTTGTTTTGTAAAAAATTATTTCTGTTTTTTTGCTTAAAATGACCTACAGAATAGTCTTATTAATAAATTCATATTAATTACCTTTAATAAAAATATTTTCCTTGTAGCCTCTTTAAAATTTTAAATGACTTTATTTATAAAGATAGAAAAAAATGTTCTCTATAAAAATTGTAGGCTTTTTTTCATATTATCTTTTAGAATTATCAGTAAAAAAATATCGCAATAAAAAAATGGAAAAATACAGGAAACTTCAACTTTTTTAAACGGAACACCCTGTATATTATGCGCTACAATTTAAAGATCTTTTTTTCTCTGATTTCATATATATATATATATATATATATATATATATATATATATATATATATATATATATATATATATATATATATATATATATATATATATATATATATATATATATATATATATATATATATATATATATATATACATATATATATTGATAATATTTGGATAAACCAATTTTGAGATATTTAAGCTTAAAATATAAATTAATTGAAAAAAATCATATAAGTATCAAGAAAGTTATGAAAACAATAAAATTGTTTTAACAAATCTGACGTATTAATATTGTAAAAAGTTGAAATTTATTATTTTACTATTACAAGTAGTTTGTATTAATTTCTTCTTCGATGGGCTATTCGGAAGAACAAAAAATTGTTATTATGCGTCTTTTTTATGGTAACAATAATAATGTGACGACAATGCAAAGGGAATATCACTTATTATATCCTTAACAACGGGTACTATCTATGGATAACGCAGGAAAGGACTGCAGCACGAAATGAAAACAATGTTTTGGATATCCTGTTTTTTTCAGGATAATTGTTATACTTTTTCCATTGGACTAGCACTAACAACTTTTAATAATTTTAAAAAATCCTGAAATATTAATTTCTGATGCGGAATCTGAACTTAATAAAACAGATTATAAAATTTATTTAACCTTAAAAGTTAACAAATTTTATCCTTATAAATTTATGTCCGTTCAGAATCTTCCTAAACAAACCATGCAGGACTGACCTAAGTATGCATTGGAAATAGCTAGGTATATGCAGCAGGATCCAATGTTTTTAAATAAAATGCTATTTACCGACAAGTTTTCCTTCACTTTAGCAGAAATGTTTTATCACAAATATAAACATTATTGGTTCATAGAAAACCCTCACCAGATTCAGCAACATAACAATTTTATTGTTTCCATGGCTTTCTTGATAGTAATATGAAAGTTTTTTTGTAATTTATTAATAATTTAACCTAAAATATCTCAAAAATGGTTCATCCAAATGTCATTAATATATATATATATATATATATATATATATATATATATATATATATATATATATATATATATATATATATATATATATATATATATATATATATATATATATATATAATATATATATATATATATATATATATATATATATATATATATACATATATTTGAAATCAGAAAAAAAAAAGATCTTTCGTTGTAGGGCATAATATATAGGGTGTTTGATTTAAAACAGTTGAAGTTGCCTATACTTTTCCATTTTCTTATTGCGATATTTTTTTACTGATAATTTCAAAAGATAATATGGAAAAAATTCTAAAATTTTTATATATTTTTTTTTCTTCAAAAATAAAGGCCTGAGAAGCCACGTAAATATAATCAAAGACCCTGTATATTTACCATTCTAAAAGAATATAAATTCACATGCATTGTATTTCAAAAAAAAATATTCGTCAACGCATAAAAACCAATTAGTCGAGGATATAATAAATTAAAATTACGACTCCTTGCTTGATTAGATTAACAAGTAACATTTTATGAGTAAGTGACTTCGCAAGAAATTTAAAACTGTGCCTGAGTTTATATTAATATTCAGTTAAATGGGTTTTTAAATAAGTAATGCTAACTAACTAATATATTAAAGAAGTAGACGTTTAATTAAAAGTACCAGTAGACTTTTATATAAAAATATTTATATTAGTGTAATAGGATCGATAAGCAATAATTATTTAAGTATTGAAAATAAAAGAAACTAGTTGACCTAAGTAATAACATGTTATTTTGGTAGTATATGAAGTGGAGTGACCAACATACATTTAGAATATGCGAAAACTTAAATCCTTTTTACTAGGATCAGACCGACATCATTGAGATATGGTACAGAGCAAAACCTAACAATGTAATCTTAAATTTTTAAGGAATTTTTTCCAGTTTGTATTTACTATTACAGCCCTTTTTCGTGGAGTGCATTCCACTTTTTTATATTAAATTCTGATGATCAATACAAAGACTCTTTAAAGATATATGTAACCACATAAACTTTACTTTTTTTTAATTTTAAATATATATCTTATAAGAAGCAGATGTTAATAACGTTAAAAAAGAGAAAAATAATTTAAAAATTATTTTCATTTGGGTCTTCACCTTATAAAATTATTGCAGTTCCATAAATTTTTAGATTTTGTAAATGTTAATCACTACACCCTGAAAATTAACATTTATTATGTCTTTATCACTACTTCTATCTTAAAAAATAATTCCTGGATTGTATATGAAAATTTGTAATCCTCCTTAAAATTTAATAAACTTAACAAACTTTGACATTTTCTGGCCACAACATATTTTATAATTTTTTTCTAGAATAAAAAATTGTTGTTTTATTTTTACATAAGGCTAATACATTTTTAGTAAAATTTAAATAACCTTATATGGTAATATGTATTAAATAAAATATTGTGTTTTCATTCAATTGTTTCACCTGTGATCTTAGTTTATTATATAGTTACAAAGTTCCTTAATTTTACTGAGATAACATATTATTTTACCTTACTTAAGAAAATTGTACAAAAGCATTAAATAACAAAAAATACTATAAGACAAATATTTTTATATTGTCAAAAAGTTTATTACAATATATAAAGCCATTTTAAAAATAAATCTTGTTAAAATTTAAAAGCTCACCATATATAGTATGTATATAAAAAAAAAATACTGCATTTTATAAAAATTTATTAAAACTACAACTATATCTACAACTAATTTAAATTTATTCCCAAGACATTTAATCTCGTTAATATTTAAATCTTACTTTGGTAAATCCGTTAGTTTAAACGAATTTAAAAAGAGGGCAGCATCTACTCGACCAATAGAGTATAGTATATAATAAGAGATTCTAAGATCTACCTTTTCGAAGCTCCCAAATATTCTATGGAGTTAATAAATTGTACTAAATATTATCTTGTGTACTAAACAAACCCATTCGACCGCAATGGGGCTAAATATAAAAACAAACATTTTTTTAGAAATGATAATACTTTTAATATTTTTTAAAGAAACTTGAAAATTTTAATAGACGATAATTAATTCTAGACATATGGGTTAGTTACAATTAATATATATATATATAGATATATATATATATATATATATATATATATATATATATATATATATATATATATATATATATATATATATATATATATATATATATATATATATATATATATATATATATATATATATATTTAATTTTTATGTTTCGTATTTTCATATAAAATTGATTTTTGAAATATTTATATGTTTTATATAGAAATTCTAGCGTTTTATTTTTTAAATTGTTAAATATCAATGAATTAGCGTTAAAAAATTTCTAATAGTTATTGATTTGATTTTCTTTAATGACTTGATCTAGCAAGTACTAAAACCGTTGTTTTTAAAGGAGTACGCCAATTTTTATGGCTTGACTTACTAAAAAAGCAACGGTAAAGCTAAATCAAAGACAAAATAAATTACTGTACGACGTTTCAACAAAAATATAATAAGATACCCCAAAAGAACACAATAAATGAACTTAATTAATAATAATATATGAAAGTAACAAAATGTTTATAAAAAAATATATTTATTTTTATTAAACAACGTTAGTAGTACTTGATAGTTTAGTTATGACATATTAAAAATATTAACCATCAACTCAGTGATTGTTTGTATATAAAGCTAGTTTTAAGGTAATGATAAAAGGTGCATGTTGATTTTAAAAGAAAATATAAGAAACAAAAAAATTATAGTTTTTTATAATAACGTCGACTAAAGTGATTTAATAAACTAATTTTAAGGAATATTTTAAACTAGTACAGAATATCGTATAATTGTACCAAAATTCAAACCCCTAGTTTTTACCTGACCGTAATTCTACGAACCCTTAAAAATTGGTACTGATACTAGTAGTATTAGCGTTTTGTTTTTACATCAATTCTATTTTTTACCTAATACAGGTTACTGAACTAATCGACTATTTGAGTCTTTGGAAAAGTGGTACTTACTAATTACATTAATATGAAATATTAATTAATTTAATTTAATAGTCGAGTCAATAAAGTCTTTTCATCGGAAGTACTAAAAATCATGTTTGATTTTAATGATTTTTCTAATGTCTCTGTTTTTTTTTATATTCCTTAAAATCAAAAACCTTTTAAAGCAGACACAGAATTATATATACCGGGTGACAACGAAATCACTGCCGACCCTTTTAGGTTTTTGAATAAAAACATATCTTTAAAATTTTTACCTAATATATTAAGTTACTATTTGAAATTAACATCATCTGCCCATCATTTTCGGTTTAAAAGAAGTGGTGTGAACTTTGATATTTTAAAATGGACAAAACCGAACAATAATGAGTATAGGATATTATATAGGTTTTATATCAGAAATGGCTTGTACAATTCATATTTCGCAAAATATACAGGTGTCTTATTTAAAATATTAAAACTTACGCCACTTCCGATTTCAACACAAAGGGTAGGCAGATGGTATTAGATTCAAAATTGGCATCTGATGTACTTTTCATCCCTAAATTAAATTGCGTTATGTTTTCAATTAAAAAATAAAAGTACCATATATAATATAATTTTACATATATTTATATAAAAAAATCAGAAGATAAAATCTTTGACACGAAAAATAATGAAAAAAATAATATGTTCTTAGTATCAAGAAAGCCATGGAAACAATAAAATTGTTGTGTTGCTAAATTTGATAAGGGTTTTCTCTAGACCTATAATGTTTATTCTTGCGATTAAACATTCCTGCTATAGTGAAGGAAGCCTCGTCGGTAAAAAGAATTTTATATAAAAACCCTGGATCTTGCTGCATAAGCCTAGCTACTTCCAATGCATACTCAGGTCGGTACTGCATATTTTGTTCAGATTGATCAGGATGCAATTGGTAAAATCAAGATTAAACGACTCTTTCTTCTGCAGATCTTGGCCGCTCATATGTAACGGTAGAGCATTGGTAGATTTTTTACGCGACAGCGAAAATGACTGTGTTTTCGAGGCATTGAAACTAAACAAGATTATTGGCGCCCAAATCCAAGATAAGTTCGAGGTCTTGTGAAAAAGATATCTGCATTGACCTGCGTTTGCTTTCCAAATCAGAATTACATGATGGCTTAAGAAATTGAATACTAGAGTGGAGGGTACTATCGTTAGCAAAACTATTAATGGGATTGATTGTGAAAGAGAGAAGATCGTTAATGTGTAGAAGAAACAGCGTGAATGCCAGCACTGAGCCCTGGGGCACCCCAGCAATAATTTGGTAGAAGCTGGAAAATTGACCATCTACAGTAACTGATAAGTCGATTTAAAAGGAAACTGGAGGGCCAAGAGCAAAGCTTAGGTGGAAGACCGTAAGAAGGAAGTTTTTTAAGAAGCCCATCATGCCAGACTTGATCAAAACCTTTGGATTTGTCAAAAGCAACGGTCTGGGATTCACCAAGAAACTCAAGGGACTTGTCCCAGCTGTAAAAAGAGCCGTTTTGGACCTATGTCTAATTAACATTTTTGTCTCATTTTTGGATAAGAATTGTGCCATTAAGATATACCGTATGTTTTTTGAAGCACCCTGTATATACAACCGATAAAATAATACACGCATTTTTCCACTTCCCTTTAAGAAACATCTCTCATGAATGCAACGAAAAGAAGTGAGGCTGGACGGTGCAAATCTGATATGGATTTGATTGCCTACACGCGATACCGGTTTCAGGTTACTCTGAGTATGTTAATGCATACATGAGAATAAAGCAGTTCCCCTCGATATATTTTATAAAGTAGCGAATATTTTATAGTCTACTGTGGTAAATGTTATTGGCGCTTGAGGCTGAGATCCACTGTTTAAAGTGACTAAACCTAGCTCAGCATTTTTTTTGTCAATTTATTTTAACCTCATAAAGTATTGCTAATCTAAATGCTAAAAAGTGACCGCAAAAACAGCTTATTTTTAGCCTATTTTCTCACTTTTGCCAGATACCTTAAAAGATCATAAAAATATTCGGCATATTATGCCAAGTTATCGTCAATGAAAAATCAAGATGAGCATGTATTTTTGGTTTTTTGAAAAATGTCGAAAATCACTCCTAATTGGGGGTTGATATGATGTCGCAAAACTGTAATTTAAATTGTATTTAAAATTGTATTTTTTTCTATAAAATAGAATTTTAAAAATTAAAAAAATATATTCATATAATTAGTTAAGGATTAATTTAGAAAAAGTCTACTCTTAAACTCGCTAAGGGGGTTAAATCATCCCCTAAATAAAAAAAAATACTTGAAAAATCTAGGGAAAACTACTAGGATATTTTAAATTATTAAAAATTCAAATTGTGTACCTCCCACTAGTATCTATTTAGGGATCGAGGGGGTGAACTACCTCCGAACGTAATACTATACGAAAATATTAAAGCAATACAAGAAAACTATCGAATATTTTATAATAGATCTTCGTTTTGTCATCAGAAAGATAAGGCTGACTTTATTTAATTATTTCAAGCTTTTTTTTATAAAAATCAACCCGCTTAGGAAGTGAAATCATCCGCTAAATATTAAAAAAATATAAAAATCACTTGAAAAATCTAGGAAAATCTACTAAGATATTCTAAATTATTAAGTATCTATAAAAAATCACCCCCATAACTAAGGGGTGAACTACCCCCGAAGGTGATAACATACGAAGTTATTATAGCAATATAAGAAAACTCGAATATTTTATAATAAATCCTTGTTTTCTGTTTAGATAGATTAAGCCGACTTGATCTAATAATTCCAAAGCGTTTTGGTGTTTAGAAAAAAAAGTTTGAAATATTTAGATCAAGTCAGCTTAATCTATCTGAGCAAAAAGCTAAGAACAATTATAAAACATTCGAGTTTTCTTATATTCCTATTATAATTTCGTATGTTATCACATTTGGGTATAGTTCACCCTTTCGTTACAGGGGTGGTTTCCATATAGACACTAGTGGGAGTACACAATTTGAATTTTTAATTATTTAGAATATCTTTACAATTTTTTCCTAAATTGTTCAAGTAATTTTTTATGTTTTTTATATCTCTGGGATGATTTTACCACCTATGAGGGCTGATTTGTAAAAAAAAGAAGTTTTGAAAAATTAGGACAAGTAAGCGTAATCTTCCTGATCAAAATAGTAAGAACTATTATAAAATATTCGACTTTTCTTATATTGCTATAATATTTTCGTATGTTATCACGTTCGGGGGTAGTTCACTCCTTCGTTACAGGAGTGATTTTCTTATAGACACTGGTGGGAAGTACACGATTTGAATTTCTGATTATTTAGAATATCTTAATAGTTTCTCCTAAATTTTTCAAGTATTTTTTTTTATTTTGTGATTTTACCACCTATCAGGGTTAATTAAAAAAAAAAGTTTTAAATAATTAGAACAAGTAAGCGTAATCTTTCTGATTAAAAAACTAGGAACTATAATAAAATATTCGCTTTTCCTTATATTGCTCTGAAATTTCCGTATGTTATCACGTTCGTGGGTGGTTTACTCCTTTTTTACAGGGGTGGTTTTCTTATAGATACTGGTGGAAAGAACACGATCTAAATTTTTAATTATTTAAATTTCCTAGATTTTTCAAGTAATTTTTGTTTTTTTTTTTATTTTGGGGGTGATTTCACCACCTATGAGGATTGATGTTTATTTAAATAAGTTTCAAATACTTAAGACAAGTACGCGTAATCTTTCTGATCAAAAAAATAAGAGCTATTATAAAATATTCGACAGTTTTTTTTTATATCGCTATGACATTTTCGTATGTTATCACGTTCGGGGGTAGTTTACCCCTTCGTTACAGGCGTAGTTTTTTTATAGATACTGGTGGAGAGTACACAATTTGAATTTTTTATAATTTAGAATACTTTAGTAGTTTTTTTTAGATTTTTTAAGTAATTTTTAATTTTTTTTTATTTAGGGGATGATTTGACCCTTGTAATCCTGTTTGTGAAATTTTATTTAATAGAAAAAATACAATAAGAATCGCTTTTTTTCTATTAATTATTTATAAATATTTCAGTTTTACGTCATCTTATCAACCCCTAACTAGGGGTTATTATCGATATTTTTCGAAAAACCAAATAATATGCTCATCTTGATTTTTTATTACGGATAATTTGACATAGGCAGAATATTTTTAGTTTTTTTTAAGTCTCTGACAAAAGTAATAAAATAGGCCAACTTTGCGGTCACTCTTTTTAAACATTCCCTACCACGAAGGTAAAAAATGAAAGGTAATATAAGTTTAAAATGTAAACCTAATACGGTTGTGTTTAAAGTATACAGAAAACCTTTGGCAACTTAATACAGTTTAATTCGAGTTATCTTTAAAAACTACTTAACGTACCTTTAATTTATAAATACCGGGTATTCGAAAAATGAACGGCCAAATTTAAAGAGGTGATTCTTTATTAAAAAATATTTTTAAAAATTCCATAAATATGGCTCCGAGAATGCACAGTTTCTAAAAAACAGGAAGTTATTTTTTTTTAATCTATATTTTTTTGAAATTATCTAAAATTACCATGTAGTCGATTTTCTGGAAATTTGTTTTTATTATTTCTATCAATAAGGGCATAAATTAGGCCTAATTAATTTGAAATAATTAAGTCCAGTCGCGTCTCAAGGGACGCCTTATTGAAAATAATTGAGGAAAAACTGAACGCCACTGACTTTTTTTGCAATTCTTATATATTTTGTTTTTAGATTTAGCAACTTGTTTTGCAATATTTTTTTCTATTTTACTTCGTTCTTTAGAAAAAAATTATTTAATTGCATATTTCTAAACCACACAAAAAGAATGTAATGAATCCGAGGGGTCCATTTCTAACACTTAATTTAGTAAAATTCATAAGTTTTGATGTAATTGATATGTCTTTCGAGTATTTGTTGTTATTTTGTAATTTTTAATAAAAAATTATAAAAGATAATTTCCAAAAGAAACTTCTTTTCATGTTTCTTATGTTGGCCAGGGATATGCAATTAAGTAGTTTTTATTTGTTTTTTCTTATAAACAATGCAATGTAGGAAAAAATATCAGATAACAAAATAGTTTCATTTCTAGTTGCCCAATGCAAAAAAGCCAATGGCGTGCATTTTTTACATATATTTTCGATACGATGTCTCTTTAGACGCCACTGGACTTAGTAATTTAAATTTAATTAGGCTATTTTTTATATAAAATGTTTAACATCCTGCATCTTAAAAACTATGCATATTAAAAGCCATATTTATAAACAATTTTATTCTACTTTTAAATGAGAATCGCCTACTAAAATTTGGCTGTGCATTTTTCTAACACCATGTACTTAAACACAGAATTTGGTATGATATCAATAACTGCTGTTTTTTAGTTTTAGTATAAACATATTAAAGGAGTTTAAGGTACGAAGTTTAAAATTTTAAACAAATTATTTTTTAACACAAATAAGCCAAACACAAAAATTCGCATTTCGTAAGTTTACTTTTTCTTAGGTATTTTTCATATTCCTAATATATATTGAAAAAAACATCATCATTATTGCGGCAAAAAACTATATTTTATAAGAACGTACTTTGATTGGTACAAAGAAAAAGTTTAGTTGATCAACTTTGAAACGCTTGTATTTTTCACACACATAAAATGTTTAAAAAAAAAGGCAGGTGATCACAAAAGCTCTGTGGAAGTTTTGGGAATTTAAAGAATTAAAATTTTCATTGTCACTGTCAACAAACTGCTATATAATTTTACCCATTTTACCCAGCCGTTTTTACTTTTTCTTTCTTTTTGTTATCTGTTCTTCCTGTTCCAAAAAAATGGAGTGGTATACTAAAGCTTATTGGTTATGGATGGCGACTTTCGGGAAACTGAACCACATACTTTCTATATGCTAATAAATAATTTTTATCACTTTCCCTTTATTAAAATTACATATTAAAGAGCTCACCCTTTAAAAAATATACAGTCGGTCAAAAAAGTCTCCATACACTAGTCTATTTTAAAATATTTTTCATACTGTACTTTTTAATTTATGTTTATATACAAATATATTAAAAACTAATATCGGCAGTCTCTTAAAGAATAATAAAAACAAAACTAAAGTCTTTTATAATACTTTATTTGATTAGTGAAAAATTAGATATCGAAAGTAAAAAAAAATTACGCCAAAAAAGTCTCAAAACACTTTTGAGAAAATGCTATTCCTTACCATCAGTTATCAATATTTTATCAAGTTGGCCTGTGTCAAGTTCCGCTTTAAACAAATGAGCGATAAAAATCGTGAAATTCCACTTTCTGTTCGAAAAATCATTATAGAATTGTGGAAAAAGAAAATTTCCTTTAGAAATATAGGCAAAACAGTTAGAAAGTCACATGCTACCATACAATACATAATAAATCGGTATAAGGCCACCGGTTCCTGTAAATTAAAGCCGCGCTCCGGTCGTCCCAAGAAGTTAACTGCACCTGAAGAGTCCAGTGGTGTGGCAAAGATTAGAAAAAATTCTAAAATAAGTGCTCCAAAAGTGGCAAAAGAAATAAGGGAAGAGTTCTCAAAAAATGTTAGTCCTCAAACTATTAGAAATTGTTTGCACCGAGCGGGTTATAAAAGCCGTGTTGCGAGAAGAAAACCATTCATTTCAGAGAAAAATCGAAAAAAACGTTTAGAATTTGCCCAAGAATATATTGACAAAACCAATGAGTTTTGTGAAAGTGTTATTTTTAGTGATGAACAAAAATTAACCTTTTTGGATCAGATGGCCGAGATAAAGTCTGAAGGAAAAAAAATACAGCTTTAAAAATAGAAAATGTTTGTCCAACAGTGAAGCACGGAGGAAGTAATGTCTTATTATGGGGGTGTATGTCAGCCAATGGGACAGGCAATTTGGCCTTTATTGATGGTATTATGGACCAACATGTCTACTTAAATATTATAAGTAATAATTTAAACCCAAGTGTTGAAAAGCTTGGTCTTGAGGGTAGTTATTTATTCCAACAAGACAACGATCGCAAGCACACTGCAAGGCTTGTACGTGAGTGGATGATCCACAATGTCCGCCAGCAACTTCACACACCACCCCAATCACCGGACGTTAACCCAATAGAACACCTGTGGGAACAATTAAAGCGTCGCATGAGAGAATACCAAGTTAGAAATAAGGAAGATCTCAAAAACAGAATAAGACAAGAGTGGGAGAACATTCCACCAGAAGTCACAAGAAAGCTTGTATTAAGTCTCCCAAAAAGAATGAATGCAATTATTAAAGCAAATGGCAACTGTACAAAATATTAGACTAGAATTAGAAGTATTAAATAATTTTATTATAAAAAATACAACTGTATGGAGACTTTTTGACGTAATTTTTTGTTAATAATAATATTTAATTCTTTGTTGTTCAAATAAAGTGTTATAAAATACTTCAGTTTTGTTTTTATTTCTCCTAAAAAGACTGCCGATATTAACTAATAATATATTTGTAAATAAATATAAATTAAGAAGCACACTATAAAAAGTATTTAAAAAAGACTAGTGTATGGAGACTTTTTTGACTGACTGTATATTTTAAAATAACATATTATTTACTAAGGTGTATTACTTATGTATTTCGTCAGCGTAAGATCAGAATTACTTGTAAATAAACATTTCTGTTTTCCAGTGACTGTCTACATTTTCTTAAATACTTCAGCTACTCACTGCTAGTGCTCATCCGTTACATACGAGCGGCCAAGTTCTGCAGAAGAAAGAGTCGTTTAATCTTGTCGGCGTTACTTTGGAGAATAACCACAACTGGTACAAACACATTACATCCATAACCTCAGCAGCTTCAAGAAAGCTTGGATTCCTCTTTAGGGCCAGAAACTATTTCTCTCCTTCCAATCTGTATACCATGTATGTATCCCAAATCAGAACCTCTTTAGAATATTGTTCTCAAGTCTGGAGAGTGGCGTCTTGTAAAACACTGAAGAACATGAAGACTTGTTCGTGTTATTAATGATTCCACATTTACAGAGAGGCTTTCTTCTCTTGCCCACCGTCGAGCTGTAGAGGATCTGTCGCTCTTCTATTGGTATTTTCACGGCTTCTGCTCAGAGGAGTTGGCCAGTATAATTTCTCCTCTAGCAGCTTCCAGAGCAACAAGTAGTTCAACTTTTATGCATCCTTTTACAGTTTAACTAGAGGGGTCCCGAACTTCTCGCATTCTTCGTTCCTTCATTCCTAGAATGTCCAGACTATGGAACCTGCTACTCGCAGAAAGTTTTTCCTTCTTCTTCTAGTCTCCTAATGTTTAAGTCCTGTGTGAACAAACTCCCTCTCACAATACTTAAGACACCCACGGTGTGTTAGTACTTAGACCTCAGCCTTCGTGGCCTGTCCAAAAAAAAAAGAACATTCTTGAACTTGTTGGTAAATATCTGGGCAACGGTCCAGAATTTCAATAAATTTGTAAAAAAATAATTAATTTGTATAGAATGTATAGGTTTGTTATTTTAAACAAAATTTTGTAAATTAATACCTATGATGTAATAGTAAAAAAAAAGAATTTTTAGTGAAGTTTGTTTGATAGTAAACAAATAAAGATGGGTAAAATCAAATGCAATTAAAGAATACTTGATGTTTTATATTGATCTTATGTATTATATAAAAAAAAACCATTTTTGTTTATGAAAACATTTTTTAAAGTATTGAGAAGCAATATTTAATTGAGTTACAAATTCATTAAGAAACCCTATGTCAAATTTTAAATATATATTTTATAAATTCTTCCAGTTTTTATAAATTAACTTATATTTAAATATTTTTTTATTTAAAAAATTATTAAATATAATATTGCTGCATATAACTAAATTTGCTTTTGGATACATTGGTATATGTCTCACGCCACTCTATCAAGATAATTTGCAACAAATCATCATCTTCAGGCAAAAACTGCAAATATTTTAGTGTTAAAAAAACTAAGTTGGGTAAACAACTTGTCTCAATTTTCTTTATCATCAACTTTTTATTGGTTAACCTATATAACGAATCAATAAAAAAAAACATCATTCGGTCCAATGTGAGGTGAAAAACAAATTGAGGCAAGTTTTTTTTTTAATTGGACAAGCAAAGTATATTATATATGTCTTCAAAGTCGATAACAATTTGAAATGAACAAAAGATACGGAATGTCACCAAAAATCCGAGAAATTTCTAAATTAGATCTTTCCATCGAAAGGGTTTTTATCGCTCGAAGCGGGGACTGTTTTCAAAGAAATCAATTATCTCTGGTGATTTTTTTACATGTGGCTTTTGTCTGTAGCTCTAATTGTCCCATTTTCGATCTTCGCCTTTAGGAATCAAAACCACTGTGGCAAAAGAATTATTATTATCTCATCTGATGTATATCACGGATTATTGCGTCGTTACCTTTAGTCCGAAGTTAAAATCTTTATTTTTTCGCTTGTTAAACGTGATTTTATTAAGGAGCTATTAATTTCGGTGCGTTAAATTATAAACGAAATCAAGGCACTAAAAATATAACTGCATACTTTCTGCTAAGTTATCACTAATTAGCAAATAATATAAATTCTTTTTCATATCGCTCATGAAAAATCTCATCTAAATTTTATTGAGAAGTAAAGTGATCCACTTTACTACCTTTTCGAAAATTTGCTTAAGTTTAGTATTTTAAGCAGTTCTAAATCTTTTATTTCTGACTTTCATTAAAATATCCCTAGATTAAGATATACGAGTAATGTATTTGTGCAAAAAGATTATCTTTTTGTCTTTTATTCGTAAAGGATATCTTGAAAACTACGAAAGGTAAATTAAGTCATGTGCACATATAAAAAAGAATTAATTTAAAAAAAAATACCAAAAACAGATTAAGAATTTTTTTGTTAAGTTGCAATGTCTAAAAAAAATGATTAACAAAAATAAAATTAAATAACGCTTGTGATAGTTATTATTTATTTTACTTACTTTATGTTACTTGAGTTAATAGGGTAATAATATAAGACAAGTTGCTGGTCTGGGGCATTTTACAGAGTTTTTAACATTGTTTTATCTAAGGACAGTCTTCTAAGACTAGATAGTAAGGAACTGTGGGTATCTAAAGTTAGGCAAGGAGCAGTCTATTTAGACAAGATTTAAAGATTTAAAGGTGGGGATCGGCGGCGTATTGAGGAAGGATTTCCCTTTAGGACGTAGCACAACGGGCCTACTGAGGCCTAAGTGCTGTGATGTTCATCACCCTCCTTACTTCAAAGATAATTATAGTTATCATTTTAACTATAATTGGCTTTGCTTAGTTTCGGGTTCGGATTCAGAAAGATTTAAAAGTTTGAAGGGGAAGGCATGCCTTCTACAGGCAAAAGATCGCACATCCGAGGCACTCTAGGGATGCATACAAATCGTACTTCGTGTTACTCTATTAGAAGTTGCTAGGAAAGAAATAGTTCACGAGATTAGATATAATTATTTTTTAAAGACATTAAAGTGGAAAAATATTTTTGGGGTCCTAATCTAAAATTATTTAAAGATTCTGTAAAAGAGGTATCTGCTTTACCATGCGCCTGTTTTCCAAATCCGGTTTAGGGACTAGCTGGACTAACTAAATATTTTGTTAAAGAGTCCTGTCGTCGGTAAACATATAAATTGGATAACTCTCGAAAGAGAGAAGATAGCTATTTTTATAGATTTGGTGCCAGTATTGAACTCTGGTGTACTTTAAGATTAATTTGGTAAAATCTGTGTGACCATCCACAGTAATTGACATACATCAATTAAAATGAAAACTGGAAAGCCAAAAACAAAGTTCAGGTAAAAGATTTAGAAATTAACCCAACCCAAAAAATCCATACTGTCTGTCATTTAGAACTCTGTGTTTTTCTAGTTGCTTTAAAATATGGAAATAATTACTTCTAGTACCTCGCAATCAATTACGAAAAGAGGAACAGTTTCTTAATTAGAGGGGAGAGTTTAGATTTTTTCTGGACGATAGGTTGGGGTATTTTACCTAACAGAAAAAAAGCTCAAGGGCAAGTTCAGGAACACATTACTTAAGACAATTGCTGGTATGCCATCCAGCCCTAGAGCATTAAAAAAAGAAAAAATAGAGTTGATATGGTTAACCTTAAATAATATTTTCAGACTTTTATAAGGAACAAAAAAAAAACTCTCGGGAGAGGCAGAGTAATGAGAAAATGAAAAGTTAAATTGGTAGAAAATCGTTAAGCAAAGAGTTGGGCTCTTCCTTTGGAGGTAGAAATAATTTTATCGTCAAAGGTTTAAGGCGAAAAATAATGACTACAAAGCATTTTCTTAATATCTTTGCCAAATAACTAAAAGGATTTAAAGTCATTCGAGCAAGAAAAGATCTTATTTATTATGCTATGCGGTTTTATATTATTGGTTTCTAACCTCAATGCTGGCTTGTTGATTTTCGGGAGTAGGAGTTTTCTTATACATTAGTTTTTGCCAAATTTTTATAAAATGTGGAGGGCCCCGGGGCCCCCTTACCCCCCACCCCCCCTTAAAGTAAACGCCACTGTTTGTAAGTATATTTATGTTATTTCCAATGCCATTATTTTCTCCGAATAGGATACATAAAATATATATCCAAATAAAGCAAATTTTAGTTTATTTCTAATATTCGGGGGTAATACCAGGAGTGCTTAAAAATTTCCAATAATTTTCATGAAAGCTTGTTATTTATAATTTCACGAGTTCAAAGAACGAGTGGAATTTCTATAACAATTTTGAATGAAAATTATCTGGTTAATTTTTAAGTACGAGCGGTATTCAGGGAAAATATTTCTAGAATGGAGAAATGGGAGTATTATACTATTAAAATGTTTTTTTTTGTCATACAATTTTCAATTTTATGCAACATAATTAAAACTCTAACTGAAATCGTTTTTTTAATTACTTTTTTTATTTCTTCATCGTGTACATGACCAAATCGACTTATTTTGACTAATTTTGATGTTTCTAATTGACAATACAAACAAGCAGGTTCGATTGTTCTGTATTTATAAGTAAGTGAAAATACCACGTTGTCCAGGCAGCGTGAAATTTTCGAATAATTTTTTTGATTTTTAACGTGTCTTATGGAAAAATTTATACATGAGTGAAATATTCATTAAAATACTTATCATGTACTAAGTTAAAGGTGATAGTCTGTGTTACTGAGTGGTCTAAGTGGTGTCGTTAAATGTTTTAATGTTCCGCCATCATGGGCGGGACTGAAAAAAAAATCGTTTTAAAGCCAATACCCCCGGTACTAAATATCTATCCTTCGTATATACATTTTTTCATGCTCTTTACACATTATAAAATAAATTTAAGAGCTTTTCTTCAGAATATGGATATATATATATATATATATATATATATATATATATATATATATATATATATATATATATATATATATATATATATATATCCCCCATTGTTTAAACAAAACACTAGACATATTAAAAACAGGTTATTTACCCCTGCAATATTTTCCAAAAAAAAATTATAATTAAAAAATAGGGTAACAAATATTGGCGGCTGCAAAATAGCAAAAGCATTTGGAAATAAACTTATTACTCGACCACCTAGGACGCATCTTAATTCCTTCGTATAATTGGCAAAGACACTAACAACGGAAAACAATCAAAGCAGTGCGCTTCCGTTGAGATAAAACTCTTTTTAAAAAGAGAAGCCGCTTTATGTAAGACAAGAAGTCGGTACAGTTCTCATAGGTTGTCGCCTAAGAAGAATTTTTGGGCTATCAAAGCGAGTCGATAAACGGATTTATTCTTAAAATGGTTTTTTTTGTCCAATTATCCTTAGCTAACGAGGGACAAACTATGGGTTTGTCCTTGTTAATGCTAAAGCGTTATAGTAAAATTTAAATACCTTGACTATGGGGTTTCTGTCTACCTTAAAATAAAATCATAAAATGTAGTTTCATTATCTCTCGAAAAATAAGCTTATTTTTATATTTACCCTTAAACTAAGGATCAGACAAAATTATTTTTGAAGTATACCTAGCTGTAATTGTGTTTTTGTTTTAAAAGCTAATTATTCAAATTTATAATTAAGTGATTATACACATGTTAAACTGTACCTTTGTTACAAATATTTTAGCTTTTCTTGAAAAATTCGAGAAAAAAATAAAAAAAAAAAATTATCTTCAAAACTCTAAAGCAATTTTTGGTGCACCACACTTCTTATTTTAGGATATTATGCCTATTTTATGAATGGGTAAAATCAAAGACAATTGTAGTTATCACTAACTACAATTGTCTATGTTATTATTTTTTTGGATTCCTTACTTTACGCTAATTTTAAAAATATGTATATGTTGTATGTTTATTTTTACCGTTTAACCAGTATTTCACTTTAAAATATTGCATATTTAAAAAATCTAGATTGCCGAGAAATCACAATTAAGCTTTTTTGTCAATCGATTTCTGATTTAAATATTAACAATATTTTGATGTATTAGAAAATGTAGATTGTGGTAAAAAAATAATGCTAAAATATACATACATGTTTTCTCGGCAATCTGGATTTTTTTCAATATGCAATATTTTAAAGTGAAATACTGGTTAAACGGTAGAAAGAAACATATAACATATCTATATTTTTGAAATCAGAGACAAGTAAAAAAACCAAAAAATAATAATATACAGACTGTTCCATTTCACAAATACCAAACCTGGTATTTTTAAACACATTTCCGATGCTCTTTTGTTTTATATGATGACAAATTCTGACGGTTGAGTAAAAATACTTCAACTTTTTTGTAGATTGTTGAGAAAGCCTTGAAGAACAAATGATAATATATATATATATATATATATATATATATATATATATATATATATATATATATATATATATATATATATATATATATATATATATATATATATATATATATATATATATATATATATATATATATATATATATATATATATATATATATATATATATATATATATATATATATATATATATATATATATATATATATATATATATATATATATTTTTTAAATCATTTGTACACTATTTTAATATGTACCGGGTGTCCAAATAAGAAAGGACGTCGGCTGTATCTCCAAAAATGTTTATCACACAGAGTTGATGAAAAATATTTTTAGTAAACGTAGTCCAGAGAAATAGCTGGAAATTATTTACAAGTTTTTCAAATGGCCGCTAGGGGGCGTAACTGCAATCTTGAATCTAAAAAAGTGATGTTTCTGTGAGTTTTGCTATATTTACCTAACAAAAAAATACCCGATTTTTTAAGTCGAGAATAATTTAAACCTTTTTTGTTTAACTATTTTTGCAGTATCGCTAAAAATAAAGTGGTGGGGGGTATTTAAAGGTTTCCGTAAAAAAACACTCTGTATCTTTAAAACGGCTAAGCCGATTTTAAGAAGCTTAGGCTAGTTCACAAGAGCTTTTCTTAGGCTATAAATGTTATAATATTTGAAGTTTTGTTAGTTTCACATGTCGCCGTTAGAGGACTTTTTTCGATATTCCGACAGAAATGGTAAATTTTCTCAAAAAAATTAAATGCATTGGTATTTTTTTTTCCTGAAAAAGTATCTAAATAATGCCTAAACAAGCTCGCGAAAACCGTTTCTCGATATCTTGTTCCTTACTTAAGATTTAGGCCAAAGAAAATTTTATACGTCAACATTTCAAAAACTATAAAACCTACAAGAAATTTTATAAAACATTAATTATGTATTTTTACGGAGCCTTTAATCTAGTTTATATACTATTTTTGTTCAAATGAAATACTTTACGAGTTATAATAAAAAAATCGAATTCCAGGGGTATACCTTAAAAAAATCCTGAAAATTCGATTTATTGATTATAATTCGTAAAGTATTGCATTTAGGCGAAAAGATTTTATAACCTAAATTAGAGGTTTTGTAAAAATATATAATTTAGGTCATATAAAATTTCTTGTAGCTTTTATATTTTTTGAGATATTGACGTATAAAATTTTCTTTGGCCTAAATTTTAGGTAAGGAACAAGATATCGAGATATGGTTTTCGCGAGCTTGTTTAAGCATCATTTAGCTACTTTTTTATGAAAAAAATCATAACAATCCATTTTTTTTTTTTTTTTTTTTTTGAGAAAATTAACCATTCCTATCAGAATTTCGAAAAAACCCTCTAGCGGCGACATGTGAAACTAAAAAAACTTCAAATAATATAACATTTATAGCCCAAGAATAACTCTTTTTAAGTAGCCCAAGTTTGTTAAAATCGGCTTAGCCGTTTCATAGATACAGGGTGTTTTTTAGGGAAAACTTTAAATACCCCCGCCACTTTATTTTTAGAGATACTGCAAAAATTATTAAACAAAAAAAGTTAAAATTATCCTCGACTTTAAAAATCAGTTTTTTTTTGTTAGGTTAATATAGAAAACTTCACAGAAACATCACTTTTTTAGATTCAAGATTGCAGTTACGCCCCTAGCGGCCATTTCAGAAACTTAAAAATAATTTTTAGCTATTTCTCCTGTTCACTTTTACTAAAAATATTTTTTTCCCAACGCTGTGTGATAAATATTTTCTGAGATACAGCCGGCGTCCTTTCTTATTTGGACACCCGGTACATAAGCTTTAGAAACACCTTTTATAGAAAAATATTATAAATAAATAAATTAAATAGGTTAAACTGTACAGTTTTTTGACTATAATACTTATTTTTTTTATATTTCTGTTGTCATGCAATTTGTTTTAGCATGTTTAGTTAAGTAGAAAACGAAATATCATAAGTAGAAAAAATATCTAATTAAATTATAATTAGTTCTTCGAGAAAAATTATTTATTTGTTTTATTTTTTCTTTGTTGGCAATATAAAGAATTTGTAAATAATAGTTTTTGTAATTATAGTGTTATCTTTCGATAAATCGTTGAAAAAAGAACCTGTCAAAAACTCAAATTATTGTGTTTAAAATAAACATAGATCTCCCTAGAGCATGAATTATTGCCGGAAATTTTGTCATTTTACTCGGGCATGGAAAAAAAAATTAAAAAAAATCTCCCGCAATACAAACACCCTTTATCATTTTTAATTAATTTTGACATTTCCCTAAAACCCAGTAAGATAAATGTATAAAAACAATCAATTTTATATAAAAATATATCTCATATTATATTTATATTTAATTTTACTGGAGCACGGAAAAATAAAAAAATATCTACAAAAATACGAACGTATACACTTTTATTTTTAGTCAATATTAACATTTCACTAAAGCTAGCAAGAAAATTGTATAATATCAATTAATTATTTATATAATAATTTATTTAATATAATATTTTTTCAATTTACTAGGGCAGGAGGAAAATCAGAAAAAAGTCATCCGCATTACGAACGTATTCACTTTTATTTTTTAGTCAATATTGACAATTCCCTGAAACCTCAAAAAATTGTATGAAATTAATTAATTTTATATAATAATTTATTTAATATATTTTTTTTTATTTTACTGGGACACGAAAAAAGTAATACAAAATCCCCTATACGAAACAATGGGCCTTTTCCATAAATATTTAAAATAAATGTTGTATAAAAAAATTATATTATTGTCTAATTAAACGATATCTGTCATGTGCCAGGAAATGTTCACTTATTAATTTTACGTCTACACGCTCATGTGGATAAAAAATTTTCATAAAATTTGCTGTTTACGATAGTAACAATGTCAAAATAAAGCATTTAATTTAATTGGTTGAAAATGACTAGTATAAAATTTTTATTAAGATTTTTTAAGGACCAATTCCTTACAAGCGTGCCAACACGTGTCTTTTAAGAAATACAATAAATGGTTCCTGGTTCATCCTACAAATGTAAATTTGAAGAAAATACATCCCTAGATTTATTCTTATAATCCTCTATCAAGATAATATTACATATTTAATTTTAACACGGTGCTAGTTATATAAAACCTCTATAATTTTATCCTGTATGTAACGCACAGTCGTGTGTGTAGGATGTTGCACAATAGCCAGGAGCCCCTAAAGTGCGTTTTGAAATTCCACCTATTTCCTCATGGCAGAACAAAATCGCGTGCCTTTGGTTTTGAGCTTTCATTCAAGTTTCGAGCTTTTGTCGTGCACTGCATTGTTCATTTGCACCGTAATTATAGTTCTCATGTTGGTCCTTAAAAGTTTAGGACTAGTTTTGGGTCTATTTATAGTTACGTGATTTATGGTAATGGCTTTTTTGCAGCGTATGTACATATCATACAGCTGAATTTATTTAAAATTTTTATCCTCAGACATTTACATTTTTAATTGTAGCTCAAGTTGTAGCTCGTATACAGTCTTATAGATTTTGTATTGTCATAAGAATAAAGTTACTTTATATTTTTTTATTTAATATTTCAGTCCCCATTTGTCCCCATTTCATATTAACTGTATTTGAAAAATTTAAGATTTGGCCCCTTTTCACTTAAAAGAAGAATATTACAACGCAATATGGATTTTTAAGCTTTATATTAAAACTTTGTGATGTTTTCTAAACAATAGTTTATAATAGTGGTTGATAATTCTGTTATCAACTACTACTTCCAATATTAAATAAATGGGCAAAGGCTTTATTTTTAAGCGATATATGTTTTCTATAACAAACACTATTTTGAGAAATCTGTCAAATTTTATCCTGTTTGATAGCAAATCACAGTTATTGTTTTTTCACAGCTAATAACTATGCGAAATATAAAGGAAACGCAGTATAAACACAATATTTTTATGAAATACTTTATTAGTTTGAAAAAGGTTAGGAATAACCTTTATACACTTTGATAGAGAATTAAGTCCTAGACTTGATTGTACCCAAAGTTTTAATAATAATAATAATATAATTTTTTTTCCAAAATTTAAATACAGTTTTTATATCAACAATTAAATAAACATTTTAAGCGTAGAAGCAACATTTGTCGCTTGTTAGCGCTGTTTTGTAATGTCCGGGTAGTGTCACTATTTGGGTAAAGTCACTATTTTGGGTAAAATTGTCATATTCGATTTAAAAAAGTCACAAATCGAGTAACTTTGTTACAATCAGAATTTTAAATCACAATATTATAATCTACTTTTATATTAACACATCTTAAATTTTAGGTAATTTTAGAAAAAAAATCGTATTTTATTGGTATTTATTTGTAAGAGCCATTTTTTTAAGTTCATTTTTAAATAATTTAAAAAAAATCATTTCTTTAAGGTTATTTGGTAGTAAATTAAACAAAAAATGTGCTAAGAAATGTATAGATTTGTGTCCAGTTTCCTTTCTGCCAATCGGAACCACCATACAACTTTTTTATACCTAGTGTTTATCTCATGAGCAATACCTTGTAGTATAGTTTTTTGTTTATACAGTAACATCAAAATATTAAGAAAATAAAGTTGGCTGACATTAAATAGTTTCGCCCCAGGAAATAATTGATCACTTGAATATTTCTTGTTTCTGTTAAAAATAATTTTAAGGATCCATTTTTGTGTTACTTCTAGTTTATTCAAATAACAATCCCTTACACTGCCCCAACCAGAAATACCATAATTGACTTGCGATTGAACCAATGCGAAGTATACATTTTTAAGTTGTTCGGGTTTAAGATAATATTTCAGGTGGGAAAACCGAATAATAACATATCTGGTTTTTGAAAGTATACGGTTTATTTGTTTATCCCATCGAAAGTGTTGGTCCACAATTATTCTGAAGTATTTAATATTTTCAGTTTTCGAAATATATATGCTCTCTCCTACATTCTAAAAGCGAAATTCCGGTAAATTGTTGATATATGATGCAAAAGGTACAAATTTGGTTTTTGCTTGATTCAGAAAAACTGATAACTGTACCTGTACCGATTTTTTTTTTAAAAGATTGTTTAGGTATATTGTGAAGAGAAGTGAACCAAGAACTGTTCCCTGCGGTACACCACAGGTGACAGCTCTCAGGTCACTCTTTACATCATCTATTTTTACGTACTGTTTTCTTTTACTTAGATAACTCTTAAACAAAGCTTTTAAATGAGCTTTTCATGGCAAAGCGTATCAAATGCTTTGGTCAAGTCAATAAAAATGCATAATGATGGTCTTTTTTTATTCAAGGCGTTATAGATTTCGTTTGTGAAACCAATTATTGCATCTTTGGTGGACCTTTCCGCTCTAAAGCCAAATTGTTTTGCAGAAATTAGTTTTTGTTTCTCTAAAAACGAGACCACCCTTTGTTTTATTATTTTGAAATATTGGAAATTAAAGATATTGCTCTATAATTTTCGATTTCAGTTTTACACCCACTTTTGAATAGTGGTTTGATTTCTCCCAACTTTAAAGCACCGGTACAAAAAACTAAAGTTAATTAAATATGTCAAAATAGGCGATATTTCGTTAGCAATCTCTTTAAGTATTTTGTTCGGTCCAGGTGCTTTTTTGTATTTTATTCTTTTATTATTTTTTTTATGTCATGCTCTGTTGTTTTCCTCAAAAAATACAAACTTTTATTGACCAGGTAATTTTTTTTGTATAATTTTGTTGGAGGTGTTATATCTTCTGCCAAATTATATAGTGTCCTATTTAAAAATACCTACTTTTGCGACATTGAAAATTTGTTTGCCTCAGAATTTTGAAAACCCTGTATAAAAGTAAATAACAAACATGACAATAGGATAAACATTAGATCCTTTTCCAATATTCCGCTTACCATGAGGATCAAATCTTCAAAAACTACAAAATATGCAATTGCAAAATTGGTTACGCGAAGACATCTTTTTGATTCAAGGTCAAATATCTCAAACACGGTTACATACGTTATACATAAAATGTGTTCAGAATAAAACGCAGAATTCAAAAATACCATAATATACAAGGATTTCTATTTAAAATAAGCAAGTGACAGCAACTTTCGATTAAACCGGAAGTAACAGAAAGTTAAAAATATTTTAAAAAAGAAGCACACCTGCAACTAACCTTAACCTTAAATTATAAAATTTGTTTATAAATTACACTTTAAAAACATTTAATGAACCCGTAAATAACCCTGTATAAATGGTTTAACGTAGAAAATCTTATCGTGATACCCACATCAATTAGATTTCGAGTTTCTGTATTTTAATAAAAATAGAGCAATTAGGATTTAGAAGAAAGACATATTTGTATCGTGAAACTAAATCTTAACATATTACCTCTATTTAAGATAATTACGACAATCTTTTTTTTTTTATTTACCAAAACCCGTCGTTAACCGACTTTGTCTAATCTCAACGAAAATCTAAGAGCTCTGATACGTGTATCACACCATAAAACAAAACAATACACACTGTCGGCGCCAGTAATATGTCAAAGACTAAGTATCTTAAATATAAACAAAGAAATCTTTCGGATCTCTTTCAAAGCGGCTTCAAAAATCGGTCTAACTACCTAGATTAAGAACCAAATCTATCACTCTCATAATTTCTAAGATAAATGGCATCAAAAATTCAACAGACTGTGCATAAAGGGCATGCCAAGGTAAAAAGAGAGTGATTTCTTAGACATTTAGTGCCTTTTGCATATTCATGGCGTTTTAAAATGGATTTTTTTATTGTTTTTTCTTCTTATAATATCACCCTAATGGTGATCCATTGTTTATAGAAAAGCGATGAGTTTCTTTCTAAGTGGATGAGTTTTAAACTAAGTGGTTTCGTTATTAAGGACAGGGTGTAATAAATAAATTCTGGGTACAAGAATAATAGCTTTTATTTTTTTGCATAATGTAATTTTGTTTTAAGTTATAAAACTAATTAATTTTTTGGTGGTTTGTTTTTTACACATTATTGTCCGCTGCCAATATATAAATAATTACATGAAGATTTAGCCCAGAAAAATCGTATTTTTTAAAATCAAACCGCTTTGAAAGAAAATTTCACACCAACATTTTTCGACCAATGAAATACAAGCATTTCTTAACGTTGCTATGGTACCCTATGTATTTTTTTCGGAAATTTTTTCTTCCTGGGGTACCCTGGTGGGTATTATAATGGACATTTTTTGCCATAAGAAAAAGTGACAATTGACAATACACAATTTTATAAAACGTATTTTGTTAAATTTATTTATATTATATTATTTGAAAAAAAAACTATAAAATAAAGAAAGTTAAACAATAAGTATATTATAATTTATTTACTTCTTAGAAACGATTTCGCAACAATTTCTAAATGTACCTTGAATTATTTTTCTTTCAACTTCCTCCTTTTTCCTACTTATACTACATACGAATCTGGTGTTTCTTTGTAACTAAAATTGGTAAAAAAAAGTGTGAACCATTCTTAACGCCTAGGTTTTATAGGGCATGGATCTATGGTAGACTTATTGCTGAAATAAACTTTTCTAGCAGTTTTAGTAAAGTAAACTCAATATTCGAAAGTTATGTAAGATATATTAGGGCGGCGCGGCGACTGACTTGTAACTAAACGCTGTAATGTAACATGTAACACATCGAACATTCACACAGTTAATACAGAAAACTGCGCCGTTCGCGGCGAGCTGCTCCATCGAGTTGTCAGTTTTTTCGCGAATCCCTTTGAAGTGTTCGGCGCTAGTTAATCAGTTAATCAGTTTGTTTGTTGCGATCGTATGGAAAGTCGTGTTTTATTCCTATTTTATTATTTAAATTAAATTTATTTTCTAAGGTTTTGCATTTTGTGTGATGCAGGATGCAGTGGGATCCTGAGAAAACCCTGCTTTTTATTGACAAATATAGAGAAAAAGCAAATCTTTGGGATACCCGTCATAAGGATTAATTTTAACAAATTAAAAAAAAAATGACGCCTGGAAAGAACTGGCGGATGAAATGGGGATAGATGTAGAAGAATTAAAAAAAAAAATTGACAGCCTACTGGAGTCGGTTAAAACAAAGTTAGCTAAAATAAAAAAAAAGCAGCGGAACTTTTTGTCACTGTTATCGCCTTTTTAAAGGAAGTGTCTGATTTTGCCACTTTTGGTCCGATCAAGTTAACCAGGAGTTCAAAATCTGTTGCACTCATTCGAATGAAGTTTTTGTATTGGCCTGTGAATTCTTGATTTTTGAGAATGCTTAATAAAGTTTGTCCACGGTTTTTTTGTCTGCCTTTGTACAAATTCGTTACAGAAACGCATTTTTTTATTTATTTTTTGTCTTTAAATAAAAATAGCGTACTAGCAGAAATGCAAACGCGACCTCCATGTCTGACATTTTCGACTACACTGTGAATACGAATGGTGGATCACTCGTAAACCGAGCTTTCAAACTCGAATATTCGCTAAGATGTGGTGATGAACTGAACGGGTTGCTGTAATGTAGTGCTCGTAGCGAGCATTACATTACAACGTTCGGTTACAAGTCAGTCGCCGCCTTTACATCCGAAACTGATCTTTCTATGTAACTAAAATTGGTAGAAAAAGAAATTGGACCGTCCGTATACGTACCCCCTTGGTAAACTCAGTATTCAAAAGTAATATAAGATATATTATTATATCCAAAACTGATGCTTCTATGTAACTAAAATTGGTAGAATTTTTTTTTTCATTGCTTTCGTGTCAATAGTTTTTTATTATAAACGTCAATAATTATTACTGTTTGTTGTATAAATTTTCAAAATATTTGTGAGCTCGAAAAAATTTCCAAAAATAATTTGACTTCCAATGGTATTACTAGTGAAAATTGGCTTTTAAAGTTTCGCCTTTAATCGTAAAAACCATCTGTAAAAATATTAACTCATTAATAATAAAATATTGAATGATCTTAAAATAACTAACCTAGTGGCAGGTTGCACAAAAGTTACGGTTAAGAATTTTTAACGAAATGTCAGGTTTTGACAGATTGCCTACTTAATCCATTAATTAACACTGACAACGTTTTGTTAAACATTCTAAACCGTTGTTTTTACTTTTGTGCAACCCGCCATGGGTATTTAGAACTTACCATACCTAGCTTTTTTCTATGCAGGATGTTAATTAAGTATGTACCTTAAAATTAACAGATGATTCTTTGAGAAATTTTGGGACAAAGAGTTTACATAAACATGGGTCCGCAAGTTCTTTGTTCTCAAGATACAGGTTGTTAAAATAAAAAAAAATGGTTTTTGTAAATATCTTAAATATCCTTTACTTAATTTTGTTGTAATTTAAAGGTGATATTTATAACATTAAGGAGCTAATTTAGCCCTAACTTGATTAAATTTAATAAGTCCAGAGGCGTCTCGAGCGGGATCTAAACGAACATTTGTGACAAAAATGTACGCCACTGACTTTTGTGCTATTTTTGTAATGTTCTTTGGATTAAGCAAATACAAATACGACTTTTTTGTATTCTGATTTTTTTTTATCTTCGGACAGTCCACGAAGGCTGATGCCTAAGTATTAACGTACCGTGGTTGTCTTAAGTGTGGTGAGAGGGAGTTTGTTCACACGGAACTTAATTCTGCGAGCACCAGGTTCCACAGTCTTGACACTCTAGGGATGAAGAAACGAAGACAGCGGGAAGTTGGGGGCCTCTCTAACTGAACTGTAAAATAATGCATAAAAGTTGCACTACGTGTTGCTCTGTTGGGAGCTGTCAGAGAAGGAATTAAACTAGGAATTATACTGTAGGATCTCCTACAGGTCGATGGTGGGCAAGAAGAGGAAGCCTTTCTGTGAGCGTTGGATCATTAATAAGACGAACAGCTCTTCTTTAAATGGAGTCCAGAATGCTAAGTGTTGTAGGGGACGCCATTCTCTAGATATAAGAACAATATTCTAAAGAGGGTCTGATTTAGGATACATACAGAGTGTATAGATTGGAAGACGAAAAACATTTTTTGGCTCGAAAGAGAGAATCCAAGCTTTTTTGAAGCTGCCGAGGCTATGGATGTAATGTGTTTGTGCCAGTTGAGGTTATTCTCAAAAGTAACGCCGACAAGATTAAACGACTCTTTGTTCTGCAGAACTTGGGCGCTCATATGTAAGGGATGAGCATTGGCAGACTTTTTTCGCGACAGCGAACATGACTGCCTTGCTTGCTTCGTTTTAGAGAAAAAAATAAACTTTTTTTAATTGAATATCCTTAAACCCCACGAGAAATATGAATAAAAGTTTCTTTTGATTTTTTTTTAAAATAATTTTTTTATCAATAAATATTATTAGTATTTGTTGTTGCTGTAAGATAGTTGTTAATAAAGAATTATAAAAAAAAAATAATTTCCAAAAGAAACTTTTCCTCATAATCTTTACGTTGTTTAGGAATATGTAATTAAGAGGATTTTTTCTGGAAAACTAAAAAAGATACGAAAAAATTAAAAAAAAAAAATTATTTCTATTTGCTTAATCCAGAGAACGCAATAAAAACTGCACAAATGTCAGTTGTGTACATTTTTTTGTCACAGATATTCGTTCAGATCTCGCTCAAGACACCACTCTACTTAGTAAATTTAATCAGGTTGGGGCTAAACAAGCTCCTTGTGTTGTTATGTATGTTATAAATAACACCTTCCAATTACAACAAAACTAGGTACAGGATATTTGTGAGTAACCATTTTTTTATTTTTAAAGCCTGTATCTTGGAAACGGATAATTTGCGGACCAATGTTTATAGTAACTTGGTCTAACATTCCTAAAAGAATCCTCTGGTAAATTTAAGGTACAGTGACGGAAATAAAATTTCGTACACTTAGGTTACCATTTTATGTCAATTTTGAATATTTTGGTAAACTTGGCTTTTTACCTTTTTCTCACCTTAATTAATATTCAATAAAATACATGACTCCAAAATAAATATCTAGTTTATGTTATTCAAATATTAAAGAAAAAACACTGGCTTAATATTTCAAAGCGGCACCATTTTTTTCCACTAATAAGTTTAAACGTGTGGGCAGTGCTGCAATCAGCATTTGTGCATGGTGAACATTGTAATTATTCCAGGTTTCTTCAATTTTATTCCACAAATCATCACTGTTTTGTGGATGGAAATCATTGTTTTTGTTAATTTCCTTTACTATATATCCCCAAACGTTTTCGATTGGATTGATATCAGGGCTTCTTGAGGGCCAAGGTAACAGTGAAATGTTATTTTCCAGTAGCCAGTCCGAAACTCTCCTTGCTGTATGGACGGGACAGTTGTCATGCTGGTATATAAAATTTTCTTGTTCAAATATATTGTTTACCGATGGCAACAAAATATTTTGGGGTATGTGTATATAAGCTTGACTATTTAATCTTTCTCGAATACGGTGGCATATGCCTAGCCCTCTAAAAGACATATATCCCCATACATTAACAGAAAATCTTCCACTTGTTTTAACATGTTGGGTATATCTTTCTTCCTACCGTGTATTTTGCGGCCTATACACTTTAATCTGCCCACTATAATAAGATTGAAAAATCTTCTCATCGGTAAACACTACCCTTTCCCAAAAATCCATACCTTGCGGTAAATATTCCAGTGCAAACCCCATTCTTTGCTCTTTATTTATATCGGTCAAAAATGGCTTTTTAGCAGCTACACTGCTTCTCAATTCCGAACTTTTCCTAATACGATTTCTTGCCGTTCTTACTGTCCCAGGAAAATTAGTTTGGTTGTGTGCTTCTACAGCTGTCTGAAATGGATTGTTTCGCAAAAAATCTATCAGATCATTATCTTGATTTTCGTTTGAAATTTTTCTTCTACCACTTCCAGCCCTTCTCTCCAATGATCCTGTATTTTCCCATTTAGTTCTGAGGCTTTGAATAGTGCTTCTTGGTTTCCCAACTTGCTGAGCTATTCTTCCCAGAGAAACACCTTCGAATAGAGTAATTACTCTCGTCTTCACTAGTTCATTCATTTTCCAAAATTAAAAAAAGTCAAATAATATAATTTTGAAATGTGTGACAGATAACAATTTGTCAAGTAAGGTATATTTCCAGGTGATCCAGGTACGCAAAAGCCAACATCACACTGGAAAAAATTAGGTGTACGAGAATTTAATTCCGTCACTGTACATACTTAATAAACACCCTGTATATAAACAAGACCGTATTCGTTATGTCTATAACAACTATAGGCATGTATGGCACTTTCTGTTGTAGAATTAAAAACTAATGTAGAAACCTTGGTTTCTGTTCTGTGTTCCGAGTTTCGAGCTTTAAGTGCTTTAAAAGAAGAAAAAAGTGCTAGTCTTTTGAAAAAAAATTCGTTAAATATTCAATTTGAGTCAGAAGACCGGATATATGCAGCCGAAATCGCCAAATAGAGAAATGTAAGTTATATGTACTGTTCTATCTGTTAGACTACCTGAAACTTAACCTAAAACTTTAAACGCGTTTTTCTCGAAACTACTTTTTTCAAGCTGGCGGGAATGATATCCTAAGTTCTATTAAACCGATTTATTTAAAAATTTGCGAGAAGCTTCTCTATATATTTCTGTATATCACCAAGCAGATTCAAGTTAAAATTTTAATTTTTACTCTTAAAAAAAAAACAAAAAAAAATAGAAACTGCTAAAAACGTGTTTTTTTTTTCAAATTTCGCCATTTTGTAAATATGTTTGTTTTTGACTTTTTCAAGCTTGAAGAGATAGTGACATCTTAACTGATTCAGAATCCGTACGATTTTCAGATAACCAGAAGGGTTGAAATCCTGCACGCCAGGACACCCCTCAATTTTCTTAATTTTAATTTTTTTTTAAATGTATTTCTGACATTCAAATAAACAGAAAAGAAAAAAATAGAAAGTAAAAGTATTCTTTGTTTTTTTTTATCGAGTTTGATAAAACGCTTGAAATTCATACTTCTGGACTAAAATACTCACTTAGAGTTTATAGGCAAATACCAGACCTTTTAAGGTTAAATGTTTAAAATTCTGGAGATAAAGGAGCGAACTAAGAAGTTCTTAAAAGACGGAAAATAAGAGGGATGCAGATAAGCAGAACTCCATTTTGCTTTATGAACATTTTAAGAGAAGAATTAAATTGACCATTGAAAAAACAAGCAGTAAAAATTATTTTAAGAAAGAAAAAGATCCTCCACAGCCTATTAATAGGCAAAAAAGAAAACTTTCATGTGAAATGTAGATCATTAATGGGGGAAAATAAGAACATAAATTGTTATTTTTTCGTAAGCAAGTTTCAGACGTAGAAAAGTATTTTTACTTAGATTGCGTCTGGTATACCAACATACAGGGTGTACAGGTTAGAAACGAATAAACACTTTTTGACTCGAAAGAAATCAAAGGTTGCTGGTACTTTTTACTACTATGGATAAGATGTAAACTAATAAAAATTTATGGTGCCCTAATAAAATTATATAAGAAGGTCACCAATCTATTTTTATTTGAAGGCATATGCCATATTTGCTATTTTCTCAATTTGATTTTTATATTGACCTAAGGAAATTATTAAAAGAATTCACTATAATTATTATTAATCTTAAAAGGGAAAAAACATGAATAAAAAGCAAAAATAAAGCTGTTGCTTATACTAAGCTTTATAGTATCCCGTCATTAATTTGTTGAGTTTTTTCTATAATAGATAAACGTCTTTTAGACAAAAAAACTAAAGATTATAGTTAAGGTTAAAAACCAAGGAAAGAAAGTCTTTTGCAAAGTAAATAATGTACTTACGTTATAAACTCTGACACAAAACAGCAAGTGGCTTGTAAAATTTTCGCGACTAATGTGATTTTTTAAGCATGGGTGATTTGGTTAACTGAAATGGTGATAAATGGAATTTAATTTGAACCTAAGTGCACAGATAGTTAAAAACCACATCTTAATTTGGTAGTTTCAGTTTAAATTTTACGAAAGAGTAGTCATTAGCTGAGATAGCTTAATATGGAGAGGAGATTTAAAAAATAGTGACCGACCTATCACTTTTGCTGAAACTTTTTTTAGAAATACTTTTTTTCTATAATTTATTGTTTGTGGTATTTGAAAAAAAAACGTTGTTTTTTTAAATACCACCCTGCATGTTTTTCTAGCCAGATTAGTGTTAAAATTTCCTTTTCAACCAAGTGTTACTTACAATGTGACATTTGCATTCATTAAAAACGGTAAAAATATATATTATTGTATTATATATATATATATATATATATATATATATATATATATATATATATATATATATATATATATATATATATATATATATATATATATATATATATATATATATATATATATATATATACGGGTGTTGCTCCGTCGAGCGGGACATAGGGAATCCCATGTAAATTTTGAAGTGGTCCAATATTGGCTCCCCTAATTATTTTAGAAGAAAATATTATTAGGATTTTTTAAAGAGCACGAAAAGTTGTTACCAGTGTACAAATTTCAGCTCTTCTCAGTCCGCCAGCTAAGAGATAAATGCTAAAATAAGTTACGAATCTCCTATCTTCTTACGCGCCCTGTATTATTAAAAGTTTATAATAAAATACCAGAAAAATTATTTAACCTCTTACTCTCAAGTTGTCAGATCAATGTCACATCATTTTTAAATAACGAACAACTCAAATCCAGAAAAAATCCTTATTATAAAATGGTTTTATTAGGGAAATAGTTATCGAAGAGTAGCGGACATGTTTGAAGCCTATTTTCCCAATAGGCCAATACCAAGTAAATCGACAATAGAACGGACGATAAAAAAATTTGAAACTACAGGCACAGTAATCAATAATTGCAAATGTGAAGAAAAGCGACGTGAAAATCAAAGACAAATTGTACAAAACGAGAGGTATTTAGACGTGATACTTTGTGTAGAGGAGGCCGAAGGAAACATTAGCACGAGACAACTGGAGGACATTACTGGACAAGACCACACCACAATATCTTGAATTTTAAAAAGATGTAAATACCACGCTTACAAGTACGAAAGACACCAAGAATTAAGAGACGGAGACGAAATACGACGACAGGAATTTTGCTTTGAGATGATGGAGAAGACAAACACTGATAGAGGTTTTTTACAAAATATTTGCTTTACTGACGAATGCACTTTTACATTGAACAACGAACCCAACATTCAAAATTGCCGGTCTGGAGTAACGAAAACCAAAATCGATTTGTTGAGACAAGGACTCAATATCCACAAAAAATTAATGTTTTGGCGGGAATTTTCGGCCACCATATCCTTGGACCATTTTTCCTTGACCGAAATTTGAATGCGGAGTACTTTCTGGAACTTTTAGAGAAACAAATTTTGCCTGCTTTGAACAAACTTGCTCGTGAAAATCAAGAGATTTGATATCAAATGGATGGCTGCCCAGCACACAGTACTAGATCTGTGCGCGAATACTTGAACCACGAACCACCGGACCACGCAATATCTTGGCCAGCCAGGTCTCCGGAACTTTCGCCAAACGATTTTTTTCTATGGGGACATTTAAAAACTAAGCTTTATACCAATGAAAAATATGAAAATTTAGACCAGCTAATTAATGCTATTTCCGCTGAATGTGCCAGAATATCGATGTACCAACTAGCCAACGTAAAAAATGAGTTTTATAATCGTTTGGGTTATTGTCTGGCAGTTAATGGGGGAATATTTGAGCATTTGATTAAATCCTGATATTTTCGTCATAAATTGATTTCTAAATGTAGACAACTTTGTTTTATTGTCTTGCGTAACTGTGTTGGAATTAGCTGTAAACTAAAATGAAATGCGAGGATTCTTTTTGAAATTCCCGTATAAAATTGTTCAGTTTTGGCAATGACATTATAAATTAATGATCTAAATTGTCACTGATAAATCGATATGGTGTTTTTATTATTGATTTCTAGAGTACAGGGTGCATAATAAGATACTACGTTGCAGAAGTATTTAAGCAGTTTACTCTTTACTGGTTGGTTAAAAAATGCTCAAATTTTCATTTTGGGTGGAACTTATTGTGCTCTTCAATAAATCCTAATAGCATTTTTTTCTAAAATAATTAGGGGAGCCAATATTTGACTACTTCAAAATTTACATGGGATTCTCTATGTCCCGCTCGGCGGAGCAACACCCGGTATATTGTATCTTTCATTTAAATTGCGAGTTGCTTTAGGATTTTTTTTAAATATGAAAAATCTAGTCATTGTGGACTGACATTAACCAGACCAAAACAATGTTAAACGTATTGTAAGATATCATTTGTTCTTTCAAAATCACAGTACACCACACTTAACTATAGTCCACATTATTATACATCGCTTAAAAAAGAATCTGAAGGCCAGAAAAACATAGAGGGTGGTATTTAAAAAAATATAATGTTAGTTACTTTCGCTTAAACCGTGCACCGCCAACTTAAAATATTAAGTCCTTAAAAAAGGCGACTTTCCTCTATAAAAATATCCCTAATTTTAAAATATTACGAGTATTGTAAATGAGAAAGTAATTAGCTGTTATATATGCGCTGGGTCACCCGGTAAATATACTATAGCTAGGCAGATATTTTTTCTGTTGCCTCTCCTATCAAAAAACCTTTCGTATATTCAGTTTAATTTGATGTGTCCTTAAAGTAATTTTAATCTGCTGCAATGCAAAAAGAAACAAACTTATGTTGGCGTAGGACGGATTTTATCATAAAAAAATTGTTGGCCACACACATCGTCTTGCCACTTACATTATTATTAAAGGAGCGTAAGAACCATTACTGAAAATACACAATAAACAGAATTAATAGCCCAACCAAAATCTGCTAAATTAAAAATTGTCTTTAAAATTGGGTTAGTAATTTGGTTAAACACTTTAATTGAAATCATAAATTATTTGCTGTTCCCCCAATTATTTTTCAATTTCGACGGTTATCAGGTTAAATATCAAATAAGTGATTATTTTTAACTTAACAATTCTTTACAAGAAAATTTTGAATGACTTTTTTACTGTTAAATAATGTCATGCATTCTCTAAAATCCTTTAGGTGCTTCATAGGCTAAACATTTATAAAATGATGATTTGCATGCAAAGTCTACTCAAGAAAAGAAAATTAGTTAAAAGAATAATTAGGGACCGAATATTGAGATCATTATTTTTTTACAAAATATTACGGTTGGAATTTACAGCAATTTTATAAAAAGCGACCTGTTTAAATTTATTTATGAATTACCCCTAAATATAAGGCTTACGCTTTGGTACCAGCACAAGGCCAAAGACAATTGTAGTACAACTGTCTTTGACAACGCACAGTGGCATGATATGACTTAGACTGTTTCAAAAATGGCTACATAACGCTTAGATTCAACAAATTTTATTTTTTTTTTTTTTTTAATAAAAAGCCTATGAAATTTAGAAAATATTGACGGAGTTCATTTTTTTTATTCTGCTCCAATTTAAACAAGTGGTAACTCAAATTTTGAGTCTTTGGGTAAAACCTATTTTAAGTTGATATTTTGGCCTTAATATTGTGATATGGGGGGTTTTGGGGTTACCAATCACGAATATGAGGTCAAAATTAAAAAAAAAAACCTAAATTCAAGATGGCGTATAAAAAATGGCGGGTATTAAAATGAAAAAACACTTAAAACCCGGGGAATTTGAAAAAAACAAGAGTTCTTGTGGTCACTTATCACTAATATAAGGTCAAAATTCGAAAAATTTGAAATTCCAGAATGACTAATCCAAGATTGCGGATACAAAATGACAGGTATAAAAATGGAAAAACACTAGGGGTTTTGGTAGCCACTTATCACGATTCTGAGGTCAAAATTGGATAAACATTAATGCTGTACTGGGTAAGTCAAAAAGGTAATATCTTGAAAAAACTAAAAAGATGAAGATGAAAGATGAGAATAAAGAGATTTAAAAACATAGTAAAATATACACATATTCTAAGAACAATTTAAAAAATACTAATAAATTGATGTAGCAACTTTATTTACGCATTGAAAAAACAAAAATTTGGTCAAGGGTATATATTGTCATGTAGTTTATTTTTTTTTCTAAATATACAGGATGTAAAGAAACATATTAATTTTTTAAAATTAAAGTTAAAATTTAAAATAGTTGTAAAATTTTGCTAATAAAGACTTTGTTTAAATATATAAGTAGATACATCTTATGAAACAATTAATAACAATATATTAAAAAAATAAACATATATTTAATTTAAAAGAATAATAAAAGCAAATTGTTTTTTTTGATACACTTTATATAACGTTCGTAAATATTTTATTTATTTGTGTTTAGTAACCCCAAAACTCCCGAGTAATAATATATAGGCCAAAATAACAAGTAAATATATGTTTTACCCAAAAACTTAAAATTTCAGTTGCCATTTTTTTTAAATTGAAGCAGAATAAATAAAAATAAAACTTTCTCCGCCAAACTTTTTAATTTTATTTTCATTAAAAAAATAATTTGGTGAAGCTGAGCATTCTGTAGCCATTTTTGAAACAGTCTACCTCGTATCATACCACTGTGCGACGGCGGCGACACTTGCCATACTTCGACAAGAGTTACCAAGTTAGTAAATAGGACATTTCTACAACGTTGGGTAGGATGATATTCAAAATTTTGTTGGCCGCCCGGATCCTCAGATACCACTCGCTTAGATTTCTTTTTATGTGGTTGATTAAAGGAGATGGTGTATCTCCAATGGCCGTCTAAAAGTATTGATCCACTAGAGACACTAATCAGGAATTTGCTGTATGCACTTCAATGGTATTTACAGAGTTTTCCAAACGAATTTTAGTGTGTCTTTAAAGAAATGGCAGATATGTGGAAATAGACTTCTAATTTTATTCTTACCTAAATTTTAAAAGTGTGATCAATCGTCGTATGTCAAATCTGCTATAAAAAGTCTGTCGCTGTTTAAGATTTCTTATTAGTTAAATAGTTCTTTATTTTGAAAAATTAAGCAAATCTAAAATGGCAAAAGAAGGAAAGCTTGAGTTACAAGAGCAAATTTTTATTAATACTGAATCTATTTGGAATTTTAAAAAATTATTTAACATTCTTACACTACCAGTGTAAAATATTTTTTTATGATATTTATAAGTTAAAAAAGGTGTCTTTCAATTTTCATAAAAGGCGTAGGTAACATTGAATACACGTAAACCCAAATACCAGTTTAAAGCATTTTTATGATAAAAAATCCTAAGTACAAACGTACCTTAAATGTCTTAAGAGAGGACGGAGAAATTTTTCTCGAAGCAAAAGCTGTAAAAACAATTCGGTCTACTTTGGTAAAAATATCTATAAAAGAGTTGACAGATTCTCTACGGCCCGTCGGTTGGTAAGGGAGGAAAGCCTTCTTGTAAGCGTTGTAACATTAGGAAGGTCAATAGCTTATTTTTAAATGGAATCAAAAATATCAAGAGTTGAGACCCCATTCCTCAGATATAATACTAATTTTCGATAGAGGACTTACACGTATTCAAATTGGAGAAATACTTTCTGGCGTGAAAGTGAAAAATAATATGCTTATGCTAGTTAAGGTTATTCTTAAAAGTAATGTCCTAAGATAAGATTACTTTGCTCTGCAGAACTTGGAGCTCATAAGTAAAGAATGATTATTAGAATACTTTTTTGCAACAGCGATTATGATTGTGTTTTATAGGCATTAGACTGGACAATATTTTAAGCGCCCCAATCTCATATTAATATAAGGCCCTGTGAAAAAAAATCTGCATTATACTGCGCTTGTTTTCCAAATCAGGCTTACATACTGGCTTGGGAAACTAAATACTGAGTAGAGGGTGCTTCGTCAGCAAAATAATAATTGGGATTGATTGTGAAAGAGAGTAGATCGTTGATGTAATCCAGAAATACAGTTGGTATTTGGAATTTTTGTTTAAGCGTGATTTAAATATAAATAAAAATTCTAATTCTGCAAGTAAACTATAAAATTATATTACAAAAGCTGTCGCTAAAGCTATTTGAGATTTGAAGAAAATATTTTTTTTTTCGGTAAAACATTTTACAAATAACAAATTATTAGAGATCTATATCTTGTTGATCCTAAATTAGTATTAAGCATAATTATTATATTCCTATTAAATATGCAGAAAAAACTAATTAAAAAATTAATATAATATAATTTAGTTGGAAATATACACCTAATTATATTTTTCCTTGCATTACCAAAAATAAATATTATTTTACGATAAACAAAACATTACAGAATTTACTAATTTTTTTATAAATAATAAAGATTGATGTCATTAATTATAATCATAAAAGGCTGATACTTCTTAGGAAGGCCCAACACAAACGAGCCGTCGGGAGACGCCATGCAGCACCAAATTTAATGGTACGATATTCTTTTGTCATGATTACTTTTTTGTGCACGTAATTGTGGTTACGAACATTTTCAATCGAAGACGCCTCGATAATGTATAAGCCAGTTGTTAACCACATTATCACCTCCCAAGTGTCTGATCGTCTAATTCGACTGGCTCATGCTTTAATTTATCCAAACAAATTTAAACAGCTCACGTTACCCCAGAAGAATGGGTAAGATTAATAAAAAGGTGAAAGGTAACGGGGCACGGGATTCGAATATTCTATGATTGTACTGCAAAGTCCAGTTTAAATTAAAGTCGTATCTGCTCTCTTTCTCGAGATTAACAAAAAATAAAATTCTTTTAAATTTTATGGAAAAAATTGAAGAAATAAAGAAATTTTGCCTATTTTCTCATTAAATTTTTTACCCTTACTAAATTAAAGTCTGCATTTAATTTAGAGTATAATTATTAAATCCTAAACGCATTATATTTTTTATGTATTTTTCAAATGTATCACTTAAAACTGTTTAATCTATCATTTAAAATAATATATTTTTTAAATTTAACAAAAATAAATATTGGACTGCAACAGAAATCTTTCAAACAATTATACATTGCCTATAATTTATTTACTAACACTTGTATATTTTTTTTTACTTGAAGTCGGCATCATGATATAGAAATAAAGAATAACTTATTACGTAAAATAAAGCGTGGTGTTTATGTTGTAACAAATTATAAATACGTTAACACATTTAGTATACATTAAATTAAAAATATTATTTTTTAAATTTTAAATGTAAATAAATTATAAATATATGTTACAAAAAAAAATCTTTTTAAATACGTTGAGAAAAAAAATGAACAACAGCTTGTTTTAATCTCCTAGATAAGATTTATTTTATATCTAGTCCAGTAATCTAAAAATTTTAATTAATTAAAATTCGTTCCAAAAAATTATAAGGTGAAGTTTTTAAAGGTAATCACCTCAGACAGTTGTTAAAAAATGTTGACAAACTTCAGGATCTTGACATCTACGGTGATTATGGGCCCTTCAAACTAGTAGCATATATTTCGGCGTTTACAACAATAGACAAAATTGTGAACAAATATTGTTTCAAAATAATTGTGGATCTAGATAGCAAAAAATTAAATAACCTCATAAATGAATTACGGACATCACTTGAAGCTGCCAATGTGGTTAACTTAGCAGATTGTTTGGAATCGTTAAATGGAAACGGACTTGGTTTTTGGTCAGAGCAGGCTAGAGAATCCATACATAAAAAATATTTAGACTACGAGAATAAATATAAAATAAATCTGTTAAGTGACGAATCTTATCCTAAGAGATTAAAGCAAGCTGTTGTTCATTTTTCTTTTCAACGAATTTGAACAGATTTTTCTTTTGTAACATATATTTCTAATGTATTTTGATTTATATGTAGATACATAAACCAATTAAATTTTTTTATTTTTCGAGAATCTCGAGGAAGGGACCAGATTCGATTTTAATCCAAACGGGATTTTGCAGTACCTACATAGAAATTTCGAATCCCGTGCCCCGTTACTTTTCACATTTTTATCAATCTTACCCATGCTTCAGGGGTACCGTGAGCTACGACTTAATTCACCTATAGATTATATCACCCCAAAACTTGAAATTATGGGATAAATAAAATGAAATATATGATTATGCAAACAAATTAGGATAAGTTAACTATAAAAAAGATAAAGTTTAATAGGTAAATAGGCAAATTAAGAAAAAATATGTCAATTTGGGAACAAAAACTCATTTTTTCCCTAATTTATTACAATATCATGGAATTGCTGCGTACCTTTTCGCCTATGACATGGCTATAGGACGCAAATAATTTTAAAGATCCTACATAGCACTAATATAGCACTAAACGTAACACTAAGCAATTTGTGATAAAGATGGACTTATATACAGGGTGCCTCACTACGAACTGTAGCTATCAATTTTCCGAAAAGTAGGCTTTGGAAAATTTGGAATGCTCTAATGTTGATGGGACCACTCGGTTAAAATATTTTCAAGTTGATGGCACTTCCAATCAGTGTAGTAGGTGTCTGCTTGTTTCAAATAAAACACCTTAAATATAAATTCATTTTTAGATTCTGCACAAGATTTTAATCAGATTTCATGTATTATGTCCTGTACCCAAATTTAAGCATTTTTGACATATTTCAGTTATAACGTCAACAATTTCGTTTGCAGGACTTAAAGAATTATTAATTTTTGCTATAAAAAAGCCTTAAATATTTAATAAGAGGAATTGCTGTTGAAAACAACCTACTATAACACATTTTTTATAATATTTTAATAACTTTAGGGACAGGGTGTTGACCAAAATCATTTTTTTAAATTAAATTTTATACTTTTTTCGTATTACAAATTAAAAATAGGTGTTAGTTTATGTGATATTGTTTATTCAATTTTTTTTTATTTTTGGTTTTCATATATTTATTATTTTTATATGGCGATTGCTGATTCGAAGTTTTACTTCTATTACTATGATAAATAAAGTACGTAAGATAACAATAGAAGAAATGCCATAAAAACTATTTAAGGCTTGTAAAAAATAGTAATTCTCATAAACAGCTATTTTATGACAAACACGAATTATATTTTTTAGAGTATTATTGATGCAATAACGCTTTAGGAACTAAAAATAAGAAAATATGTCTCCTCACTTTAACATTTAAGCACTCTTGTAACGCCTTTTATTTGTTATCTACCATTATACAATTTCTTTTATATCATTTCCTTAATTTAAAACAAACTCACACACATTAATGCGTTTTTATTTATTTGCAAGGTCTTGTTTTATTAATTTTAATACCTAAAAATCATTATAATGTATTATCAAAAAATTCTTTTTACTTGCTTCTTGCCACACCATAACGGACCTAAAATATGTATAAATCATCCATACATCAAACACATAAAAATTAGTGCAATTAAAAAGAACTGTAAAACAAAAAAATTTGCAGGATGTCCAATTTTTAATATTTTTGCCGGTATCTTCGTTTATCAGTAAAGATATTGAAATGCAGTTTTTACCATGTTGTGCTTCTATTTTGTGAAATAAAAAAAGCCGCTGACAAAATTTTATAGCTCTCTTAGTGCCACAGTAAAAAAAAATATTAAAACTTTTACTGTGGGTCGCTAATACACCTGCCACGCAAATAATGAAATAAATTAAAATGTAGTTGAAAAGATCAAATGATTAGTCCTATTTTTTAAATACTAAAACACATTACGTTATTTTAAGCAAAGGTTTACATAATTCTCCAAATACGAGTCATTTCAATTATTTTTTTTGCAAATCGAAAACCATAAAAAAATTCAGTAAAATTGCTCAAACCGTATTTGCTTCATACATTATTCTTGAATTTAAAATGTTTTAACGGCGTTTGTCTTTACTCTGACAATGATATTTGTTTACGTTACACAGGGACAGCAATGAATTATTTATATTAGAAAAGATAAAGATAGATCTCAGCTGGATAAGTGTAAGAAGTGTCTAGGTTCGCACCTCAAAAAATGTAAATGAGATAAAAATTTATAAGGTGTGAAATTTTAATTTTAATGGGTTACCATAAATTTGATATAGTCGGGTATTTTTGTTTGTAAAAGAAATTATAAAGATTGTTTCTAAAAAGCTCCAACAGTGAAAATTTCATGTATGTAAATTTTGGGATATAAAACAACCCCATATGCATCATTAATATATTACCAGAAAGAATACCAAACGCGATGTAAAACAATTCTTGAGTATTTTTAAATTGAATTAACATTAAATGGAATTTTAGATGTTACTTTTTAATTTTTGCCTTTTTATTTTTGAAGATCACCAAAACAAAATGTATGCAAGGCCAAGGCCAGACCAACCCGAATTAAAATTTAAAAAAAAATTGAAGGATCAAGGTTTTATTTGGGATTTTGAGATTTATATTAAGTGTTAAATACAAAGAAATTTTTCTAGGTTTAAGATAAAAATCCGGTACCTTTATGTAAAAAAGGATTGCAGCGATAGAAGAAGGTAATAAAAAATATTAACTATCAAATTTTTAAGTTTTGAAAAAAGTACATAAAATTATAGTTGACAGGCAGTATAAAAATTTGGTAATATTGATCCAAAGTAGACCGCCCTGACATATTTTACATTACTGGAACAAATCCCTTCAGCTTTAGTCTGATTCTGGAAAAGGTCAAGATACATCTATTAACGCAATTTTTTCAAATGGTGGTTTTACATTTTACTGCTTTATAGGTACACTTTATTTCTGTTTGGAACCATTGCAAGTGGCTCAAGTCTCGCATTTTATGCACCATTCCTAGATATCACCATAATAGAGATCCCAGTCAAATTTTTCTTAAGCTTTGTCCAAAGTCTTATTTATTTCAAAATGCGCATCAAATTTTTCTCCATATATTTTTTCTAATACTGGTATTTTCTTTGAGCCCCCATCAGGATTTTTCCAAAATCTTTTTGGCAGCCCATTTTCTATGATCAGTATATCCCACTGGAGGCACAATGCCTTTTATGCTAATCTTCTACTAGTAATCTTACTGTATTTCTTTCTACATTTATTGTTTTCTTTTAGTAGTAGTACAAAATTAGACCAATATATAAGGATCTTTTAATTGATATGCACGCATTTGGTTTATAGACCACCCATTATTTTCTTTAATTGTGTAACTGATCTACTCGTTGACAGTGTTTGCAGTGTTTCTTGCATGGTCTTCTTCTCTTTGTAAAAAAAAATGCAGCGATAAAACAAGGTAACAAAAAATTGTTATCCTCAAAATTTTTAAGATTTTACAGAAGTTATAAATTATAGATGACAGGCGGTATGAATTTGGCCACAATGATCCAAAGCGGGTCGCCCATGACATGTTTTACATCATTAGAACAAGTCTCTTAAGCTTTTTTTTTTAATTTCAGATCGTTGCTTTGGATATGTCATTGGCTTTTGCTCTGGTTTGGCGTAATGCGCTTCTTAACACTCCTCCTTTTGCCTTACATCTAAACTTTGTCTTTGGCTCTCCTGTCACCCTTTTGTTAGGCATTAGTGTATATCTTCGACTTAATTTCTTCGACACATCAACAATATTTTTTCTCATAATCAAATTAGCTCTTAGGCTTCTTCGCCTAACTGATGAGACCCGGAAAGGTCGAAAGCTCACATAATCCACCTTCAATATCATTGGGTTAAGGTGAAACCCCAATCCCAGTTTACCGTTTCGGATTCATTTGACAAAAGCAAAAGAACTTTTGTGATTTCGCAAATATCCACGAATTTTGTGGCGCGATTGACTCTTTTGTTCAAAAGCAAAAGTCTAAGATTCCAAAGAAGCAAAAGTATTCTTTGGTTCGAAAACCTCTTTCGTTTGTGGCTTGTTTCGACTTCGGTTCGTCTACTTCAGTCAGGGAAAGTACCCTGAGACAAGTTGGATTTTTTTTTGTTTTAGAAGTGAATCTACAGAATGTTTTGACCAAAGACAAAAGTCAAAAGTGCACAGCACAAAAGACAAAAGTCGCTCAGAATTTGTAGAACTCCGCAGATGCCGACACTGGCACAGCCTTTGTGTCTTTGGCAAAATGAACAAACTTTGTTCTTTGCGTTTAAGAACTACTTCTTGAACCAACTAGATTAAAATCATAATCAAATCAGCTTTTAGGCTTCTTCGCCTAACTGATGAGACCCGGAAAGGTCGAAAGCTCACATAATCCACCTTCAATATCATTGGGTTAAGGTGAAACCCGAATCCCAGTTTACTGCTTCGGATTCATTTGACAAAAGCAAAAGAACTTTTGGGATTTCGCAAATCTCCACGAATTTTGTGGCGCGATTGACCCTTTTGTTCAAAAGCAAAAGTCTGAGAATCCAAAGAAGCAAAAGTATTCTTTGGTTCGAAAACCTGTTTCGTTTGTGGCTTGTTTTGACTTCGGTTCGTCTTCTTTAGTCAGGGAAAGTACACTCAGGATTCGGGTTTCACCTTAACCCAATGATATTGAAGGTGGATTATGTGAGCTTTCGATCTTTCCGGATCTCATCAGTTATTTTTTTCATTTTAATCTAGTTGGTTCAAGAAGTAGTTCTCAAACGCAAAGAACAAAGTTTGTTCATTTTGCCAAAGACACAAAGGCTGTGCCAGTGTCGGCATCTGCGGAGTTCTACAAGTTCTGAGCGACTTTTGTCTTTTGTGCTATGCACTTTTGACTTTTGTCTTTGCTCAAAACATTCAATATTTTTTCTTTTCTGATTTTTTCCATTAATAGTTTTGCAAGTAGTTGTTCCCGTTCCTAGAGTATTTAGACTATAGAACCGCAGAAGTCATTTTTTCCTCTTTAAACCTATAAAGCTTAAAGTCTTGTATTTATAAACTGTCTCTTACTTTCCCTAAAACACCAAACTGATTTAATATTTTATCTTGAATCTTTATGGGCTAAAAATGAAAATTCACTTAAAAAAATAAAATTTAAAAAGAAAATTATTTTCTTTAGCCTTTATCATGTAACAATCTGTAGTACTAAATATATAAGTGTATCAGAATAGATATTTTTTTCACTAAGTGCTTAAAAAAAATCAAAGCCTTAAAATTTTAAGCTTATATTTCACCGTGCTAACAAAAGGTTATCAAGCTACCCTATTTTTAACAATAAAAATGGTTCTTTTTAAATTACCAAATAAGGTTGTAAAATTATCTTTTCGCACAAATCCTACAAGTATTAAAAGAAAGTTTAAATATTAAAAACAAGTTCATCTTTATAAAACTTTATATCCATAAAATATAAAGCCTCAAGGATATATATTTTTTTGATAAAAATTAGTTCTAGATGCCTTTAAAAAATACATTTATCCTAAATATCTGTTTCTCTTATAAATATGTATCGATTATTATCGATTATTTGCATGTCAGCGTGCAATATTAAATTGCTACTTTATTCAGTATCGATGAAATAAAAATAAAGTAATGTTCATTGCCATTTTATGTACATAAATATCGAATATTAATATTACATATTAAAGGTTAAATTAATTCTGCTTTCATCCACTGGATATGCACTCATAAAAGTAAATTTTAAACCAATTATCTACACTTTTATTTCTGCATCGAAAGTGAATGAACAATATATAATAATAAATTTTTACTCTTATCCATATCTGCATTTATCAAAGAAGTGCATACAGTAAAGATAATAATATGAGTTAAAATATGCAAATTTAATTAACAATGAATTCATGCACAATGCATACGTAACACAATATTATATTAAATTTAGTTTATTATTAAATTACTCATTATTGTTTGCTCATCAAGAATTATTTCCTATTAAATTTTAAAACTTAAATTTAATGTATTAATTTTCTAAAGGTTGTTTTCTGTTTTAGACAATCTTCCAGTTTATAGGGCTGAGCACACTCAGTTGCTATACCCCGGGACCAAGACCCATTCTTTAGAAATTTCCCAGGCGAGTAATTCCAAGAACATATTAAAACATGAATCCGCCACAAAACATTAGAACATATTTTCAATTGGTTTTTTAACGCAATAATTAAGGTTGCTAATATAGTTTAAAAAAAAAAATATTATTTTTTAGTTAGGTTTGTACGATAAAAATCCTTTAAGTTTAGTTTTGATGGAATCATTCGCGTAGGATTGTTCTCCAAAATATTTTTTTAAGTTTATTCTGCCCACTCTATTTTTGATAAAAGGTTTTTAGATATATAAAGTTTATTCTTAATTCCAAATAATATGTAGCGGACATAAAAAATAATGTTCTTTAAGGTAAAGTTATTTGGTCACTCGTAAAGTGCAAAAAATTAATAAACATTTGCTCTTAATTTTCTGATGAAATTTGCTCACTTAAACTTTTTATTTCATTTTAATTTTTTTTCTTTTCCTTACTTCTTTTTTTGCCTTTAATGGAACTCAAACCATATTTTTTTAAAATGGTATTTAAAAACTTTGTTTATTTTAATTTTTTAAACAACTATATTTTTTTAATTCTTTTTTTGCTTTTTTCTCCCTTATATAATTTAAAATACATTTTTTCTGACCGATATTTAAAATATTTGTTTATTTTGATTTTTTAGACAATAATAATTTTTTTAATTAGTTTAAGACCTACACAGTATGTCAACAAAAGCTCTTCAATAAACAGGGTTTGTTGTTAGCCACAGGTGACATACATAATTAATTTTGTTTGTATCTGTTTATTGAATATTACCAATAAATGTTTTGTTATTATCATTAGTATATTTATGCGTATAATTAATAGGTTGATCTTCCTCTCGGTGTGCCTTATCCTCTCAGGACGTTGGCGATCACATTAGCCCATCTAACTTTATCAACTGCAGCTGGGAACAATTCAACTGAATTATCAGTTATTTTCTTCTCCCTGCCTGGCCCCCTTTTTATGTCTTTTTTTCTTAATTATGAGTTGTAGCGTTCTGTAATTGTCGCTTCTCATTATGTGTCCAAAAGAACTCACTTTGCTTTGTTTGACAGTATTCATTATTTGTGTTTGTTTCTCCATACGGATTAGGATCTCGATGTTGGTAGTATGGCTTGTCCAAGGAATTCTTAGCATTCTGCGGGTGCACAGTTCAAAGGTTTCCCCTCTCCTTTCTGTTGCTTTTGTGAGCGTCCACGTTTCCACACCAAGAAACAATGTGCTAAAAACATAACATCTTAAAACACGAAGCCAGGTTTTTAGGTAGAGCCTGAGATTACACAGCACATTACGCATGTTATTAAATACTGCTCTCGCCGTTTCTATTCTACTCTTTATCTCAACCGAATGATCCCAACTATCATTGAGTACATAGCCCAGATATGTCATTTTCCTCACTCTTTCTAGGGTATTCCCGTTGACGGTTATTTTAGCGCCAGCATTTGGGTTTTTTCTGATTACCATTATTTTGGTTTTATTTTTATTAAGTTTCATGCCATATTCTTCGCAGACGGTAACTACTCGATTCATAAGCCGCTGCAATCCTTCTTCGCTGTTGCTCATGGTCACCGTATCATCCGCGTATCGCAGATTATTCAGACATTCGCCATTGATAATAACACCATCTGTTAAGTTGTCCAGTGCTTTTTAAAATATTTTCTTTGAATACACATTAAACAGTAGAGGTGACAAAATGCACCCCTGTCTTACTCCTTTTTGTATATTGACATTGTCTGCTGTATTGTTATTAATTTTTACTTTGGCAGTTTGATTTTAATATAAGTTTGAGATGATATGAAGGTCAGCAGCCTCTACACCACCAGACGCCAACACCTCAATTAGTTTGTCATGGTTCACGAGGTCAAACGCTCTGCTAAAGTCTATGAAACATAGGTATACATTTGTATTAACATCTCTGCATCTTTCAATAAGTACTTAGAAAGCGAACAGAGAATCGTTTGTACCTAGTCCCTGTTTAAAGCAAATTTAAGTGTATCCTGTAAGTTCTTCCAATTGAATGTATAATATAATAATAATAAAAGGTTGATAAAATTTTAACTTTGCCTAATTTGTACTTTGCATTAAATTAGATTGTATACACCTGCCCTAGATCATTAGGGCCACTTAATACTGGTATTTAATAAATAATTACAATTAAATATTAAACATGATCAAAATTATTAAGAAACCCATTGTTTTAACTTCTTAATATAAATGAAAAAAATACTATTTGAATTTTAAATTTGCCAAGCTGAACCTTGCAAACAGAACCAATTTAATTAAAATAAAGGTATCAATCACAACTTTAATGAGACAATTATTGCCTTAAAATTTAGTCGGCATCAAATAAAGGAATAGAAGCAGTTAATGTTCGGTGACTTATGGTGCATCATGCATTATAATGAAGGTTGAGATTAAGATTTGTACCCCTAAGATTGATACAGTGATATTAATAAGGGCTAATTCTTATAAAGTATTTTAATTATATTTTGCAGGTCTGGATTAAAAAAGAGTTTTTAACCATAACTTAATATACAGGGTATCCCAAAAGTTATGGGACACAGAGCAACAGCAGATTCCCTAGATCGAAATAATGCAATTAATGCAAACTTACAGGGTGTCAAACTTTTCATTTTGTTTTCGTTTTTTTTCTAATAATTTCTTAATTAAAAGACAAATCGGTACAAAATTGGAGGTTTGGTAGTTCTTTAAGGCGAGAAATTTAAATTCGTCAATACTTTTAATGTTGCTAGTAGAGGGCGCCAGCTATGGCCTACCCTACTTGTTTTAGATGACATAACTTTTTTTAGGCTTAGTATATGGACCTATTTATTAAAAAAGAAGTTATTATAATAGCCGCTGCGTCAAAAATGTGTACCTCATTTGGGCCCCACAAAGAAGCAGTTTAAAGGACCCCGCAATTTTTCTATGGGAAATGGGTTTCTGCCAATTGTTTTCAAACTTTGCAAAGTAATAGATTTCAACGCGCTGATCACGGGCACATAGCCCGAAAAACCCTCAAACCCCCCCTAAATCACCCTCAAATATCTTCAAATCTTCAGTGAGCTTAAAGGCTGATTTCAGAAGGGTTACAGGGGTTTTTGAGTTTTATGCCCGAAAAGACTTTTAATCAGCGTGTTTAAATCTATAACTTTGCAAAGTTTAAAAACAATATACCGAAAACCATTTTCCATAGAAAAACTGTGGGGTCCTTTAAAGTGCGTTTATCTCGAAAACAGTTGTGGTTAGTTGTGGTTAGCTCCTTAAGACCTAAATAAGGTATATATTTTTGACGCAGCGAGAATTATAGTAACTTCTTTTCTAATAAACAAGTCAATATACTAAGCTTAAACAAAGTTATGCCATCTAAAACAAGTGGGGTAGGCCGTAGCTGGCGCCCTCTACTAGCAACATCAGAAGTATGGACGAATTTGAATTTCTCGCCTCAAAGAACTTCCAAAACCCTAATTTTTTACCGCTATGTCTTTTAGTTAAAAAAATATTACGAAAAAACGAATACAAAATTAAAAGTTTAACACCCTGTATCTTAGTTATTATCATCTTTGTGATAAGGCAAGTTTACTTTAATTGCATTATTTCGACCTAAGGAATCTGCTGTTTCTCCATTCCCATTACTTCTGGGACAGCCTGTATAAACAAGCCTATAAAATTAAATTGTTTTAATTATTGGTTAACCGGTCTGGAATAAAGGTATATTTAATATTATTAATAAAGTTATTTTTTCCCTGTTATTGGTTATGGTGACATTAATAAAACTATTTTTTTTTATAAATCAAATGTTTAATTATTAATTTTGCATATATTGAATAATAATATATATTTTCTTAATGTTACTTTATTTCTTTTTTTTAACTTGTTTTTTTTTCTGCTAAACTTAGGTACTTTTATATTATTAAAAACTGTTGCTCAAAATAAATTACTAAAAAAACGTTTTACAAAAATATATTGTAAGTCGATTTTACCAATTTGTTACCAAATTTATTAGTTATTAGTACTTTATTATGCAAAAAATTATTTAAAGCTATATAAACATTTATCACTTGCAAATATGAACCAATGTAAACTATACATGTACAAACGAATGCCTTATTACTACAGAAAACAAGATAAATTAATAATTTAGTGACTCAATAGACATAGGTATACTTTTGGGTAAATTTTTATCATTATTTGTCATACGATGTGATGTTACCTATTAAAATATAATCTTGACACAAAAAAGGCCACTTTGTAAAATGAATATAGCTAAAGTGGACTGGTAAATTACTATTTGTAATAAAAAATATGATAAGCGAAAAAATTTTTAGCTTTTGATCTAATAATACTCAGCAGTAATAAAACGTGTATTTTGCTCTTATTTTTATGTAAACTGCGGGTTCTGGCAACCACCGCATTCGTGATAAAAAGTCATTAACAAGCACCCGGTCATGTAAACAGAACAAGCCTAAATTACAGGGTGTTAAGGAAATAACCTTCGTAATTTAGACAATTAATCGTTTTGGTTGCTCTTACCAAAAAGTTCATTAAAATGTTACGTCCACCTTAAAACTTGCTCTAAGATTTCGCAAGGCATTGGGTAAACCATGGGCTTAAAATCATGACCTTTTTTTTAATTTTAAAAATTACAGCCCTTATTTATTTAACTTTATTACCAGATTTAATTATTTTGAGTAAGTTTTTGTTAAAAAATACTGACTCAACACTCACAAACAATACACTCAACAAGAAAAAATACTTATAACATATGTGAATGTTTTTGCTTTGACAATTGTTTACTTTTAAAATAAAACTAAAATAACTAAAATTGTAGCTTGGAACTTATAATACTGCGAGTTTTATTTAAATTGGTTACAATAATACAAAAGATGTAAAAAATTAAAAAATGAAACAAAATTAAGCTATTTTTCTTTTACCCAAGCATTTTTTTTTTAATTTTGACATTTACATTGACACTTTTCAAAACTCATTGATAAGATTAAATATCTTAGTTCTTATAAGTATTTACGAAAAGTAATATTTTTCCCAACTGGCGATAAAAAGTAAGATATTTGACAACGTCAATGAGTTCTAAAAAGTTTTTTATATTTTAAACTTAAATCAAAAAGAATTATAGTATACTTTAAATTAGAAAAATATTGTGTCAAACTCGTTGGAAAACACTATTTTTTTATAAATTACATTCTTTTGCGGAACACGCTTCGCTTGTTTGATTGCACAAATAACTATTAAGTCCGTTATCAAGTTCGACAAAAATTAATAAATATTATGTCTATTTTTTTTTTTTTTTTGATAAATCGTGTACTGCATATAAACGGGCTATTCCGGTACTGTCAAATGTTACCTACTTAAACAATTTTAAATGCAAATCGGATCAGGGTACAGTGTGGAGACAATGCACTTTTAATGCTTCAAATTTTATAATGCTTTAATGTTATTTTAAGGCATTGTTAAAGAAAAAAATGAAACATTTGCCTCCATAAATGGCTTCTTTAATACTGATTCAAAAACTGAAGAAAGAAATTAAGGCATACCTGATAAATTAACTGCTATGTCTTAATATTTATTTCTATATTAATTACTATTTTAATTCTTACTATAGCAGCTGTATTAATATGTTTTTATACTTACAGAAACATTTATTAAAATTGACCTCGATACTTCAGTTTCATCATTAAGAACTTTTTGGCTTCTTGCGGCTTATTTTATACTTTATTATAAAGCCATAACAGCATACATTCTTAATTACGTGTAACAGTACAGAATATACCTTTTTATTAAACTTTTATAATATGTTAAAGTTGTCTGATTTACTTACTTTTAGTTTTGTTCTTATTTATTAATAATAAAAAAGTAGTTCAAAACATTGGAAAACTTTTTTTTAATGTAGATTTCTTTTATTAATATACTAATGGTAAGACATAAAATAGATATCTATGCAAAAAGTGCCGCGTAAGTCAATAACTTAAAAAATGTGGCTTAATTTTATTGTAAAATATATACTGTCACCGATATAAATGTAAAAATGTATGATTATTTTTTCCATATTTATATCAAATGTGACAAAACTTTTGGCAAAGATCAGTTGTCATTTGAACGCAGTACTCTTGACTACCAATACTTAAAGCAACTTCAAGACAGTAACAAGTTTTCGGTTACCATAGTTACGTTCCACTGTCAATAAAAGGGTTAAAAACAAAGCCCGTGTGTTTATACAGGGTGAGTCGGGAGGAACGCACCAAACTACAGTTGTGTATTGTACAGGTGAAAATAATTTAAATAAACCCATATGTTCTTATACGATTCTCATTTGTTTTCATAATATAGCGTGGCATTTTATAAGACTATCGTACAAACTCGAAAATAAACGCGTCAGACACACTGACACTGACACTGTCACATGACAGAAGAACAAAACGGACCAAGCAATCGGTACTCACAGCATTTGTGATAAGAAGCGGTAAACTATTTAAAACATTTTAATTTCGCTATAATTTGAAAACAAATGAGAATCGGGTAAAAACATATCAGGTTTTTTAAATTATTTTTACGTGTACAATACTACCTGGAGTTTGGTGCGTTCCTCCCGACTCACCCTGCATACTTTAAAGATATTTATGTTGGTTTTAAAAATTATTAAAAAATACTAATATATAACAGTCAGTGAGGCCCTTGATGTATTATTGTCTTAAGAAACTTTAAATAAGGATAGAAATTAAGCTTCGTTAAATGTTTTGTAATTTTATGAAACTTATTACTTTGTTTCCATGGAATGTCTTATTATTTATTGTAAGGTATACAGTTTTAAATCATGTTTTTAAACAGTTTTTGGCATATTATTTAAAAGTGTATAAGCTCTTAAAACATCCGAAAATTGTATTTTTATTTAAAAAAAAAATTATAAAATAAATATATTTTTAAAAAAGCCAGGTAATTCCGTTTATTCATATTGTCAATAGAAGCTATTTAAAAAAATAAAGTTGTGAATATTATGATTTATTAAATATGAGTTTTATTTTAAGATAGGTGTCAAAATATTTATGTTTATATTAAAAAAGGTAAAATTAGAAAAAGAAATTATTGCATTTTTGGAAATAAAAGCAAAAAGCGTTTATGTCGAGAATTGCGTTCAACACTAAAATAAAAAAGTGTGTAACTTCTTAGTTTTGCAAATTAAAACCACCGACAGAATTATCGCTACGAAAATATAACAAGACCTAAATAGGTAATTTGATATTATTATTATAAAAAGTAAAGATACATTTACATTTACAAATAAAATAAAAATAAAAATTAAACTAAAATAAAAATAGCAAAAACCTTACTTATTCAGTCATATAAAATAAAAAGAGTAAATAAGACTAACCACTAAGAAATACCCTACAAACGTCATTATTAAATTATTTATTTCGCAGTGTTCATTTCTTTGTGATTTCATAATGTTGTTGTGTATTTAAAGTTTCTGTATTTTAAAGTTTTTAAAAAAGCGACTAGGATAAGTGACTTAGATAAAAACTAGGGACTGTGAGAATATTTGAATTTTTAAATTATTTAAGGCGAACCAAATACGAATTATTTGATTTAAATTTCAAATCGAATATTTAATTAATTTAAATAGTTCGAACTATTCGAATAAATTCAACTATTCGAATAATTTGAACTGTTCAAATAGTTTAAATAGTTCGATTTATTTAATTCTCTGGGAATAGTTTTAAACCATTGAATACCCGAATTAAAAACTTTTTTCAAATTATTCAGAAAAAGCAATTGATTCTGGCGGCAATTTAAAAAAGTTTGTAATAATTTAAAATTTCCAGTGTATTTGAATGCAAATTATCTAATATTGAAAGTTGTTGTGTTGGTTACTTATAACATACTGAAATATATTAGTTTTGCCAAAATATGAAATTCAAAATGTCCAAACTATTCGGATATTTCGAATTATTCGAATAGTTCGAATCAATCGTATAGTCGAATCAATCGAATAGTTTGAACCAGTTAAATAGTTCGAACTCTTCGAATAGTTTAAACTATTCAAGTAACTCGAGTATTCGATTCAAAATTCGAATCGAATATAACTATTCGATTCGATTTTTCAAATTTATTGCTTGAAATAAGCAACTGTTTAAATCTATAAGTAAGGATAAGTGATAACACTAGTTTATTGGAAAAGTAACATTAATATTAGTATTCAACATTGCACCTATTTTTGCACCTACAAACTTACAAGAAAAATTTAAAAATTTTGGGGGTTACCCGTATAATCGTTTTATAAATAGCTGTGTTCTTGCTTAAATTTAAACCTGTACTTTAAGTATCGTTACTTTAAAAGAATCTATACTGGAAGAAGTTGCGGCATCATCTTACACTGATCCTAAAATCCGCTTAAAAGACCCTTTAACATCTGATGACAGATAACTGGCTATTTAAGAAAGAAGACAATATCGCGATGACAGAAAGCCAGGGTTATAATTTTATTTTATCCTTTAAAAATCCCTAATAATAAAATCTCATACGAAGAAATTTACGACTTGGTAAAATGATACTTAGTAGTGTGGGAATTTGAAGCTTTAGAGATTTTTTGAATATGCTTGGTAACTGTTTTATGATTAAATCAACGGGTAATTAAAAAAATGTAGGTTTTTATACAGGCTCATTTATAACCATCGAAAATTTAAATAGGTTCTTTCATATCTTCTAGAAGCACGATAACATCTAAAAAACCTATTTTGGTAACGATGAACTTTTCTGTTTTTTTTTTTAATTGTTACTAAAAAAATGATGCAGCTATAACAAAAAATTTTATTGCAAATAACCTGGTTTAAAATCTATAAGAAAGGTGATAAGTGATAACTACCCCTGTTTATTGAAAAGTAAAATTAATATTAGTATTCAACAGCACCTTTTTTGCACCTACAAACTTAAAAGAAAATTTAAAATTTTGGGGGTTACCTCTTATAATCGTTTTATAAATGCTGTTGTTTTGTTAAATTTAAACCTGTTTTTAAATATTTAATTTTTTAAAAGAATCTATACGGGAAGAAGTTGCGCATCATCTTACACTGACCCAAAAAACCCGTTAAAAAGCCCTTTTAACATCTGATGACGATAACTGGCTTTTTAAAGAAAAAAGACAATATCGCATGACAGAAAAGGGGTTATAAATTTTTTTTTTATCCTTTTAAAAACCCTTTAATAATAAAATCATACGAAAAAATTTTCGACTTGGTAAAATGATATTAGTAGGTGGGGGAAATTTTGGGAAGCTTTAGAATTTTTTGAATATGCTTGAACTGTTTTATGATTAAATCAACGGAAATTTAAAAAAAAATGTAGGTTTTATACAGGCTCATTTATAACTCACCCCGAAAATTTAAATAGGTTTTTTCATATTTACAGAAGCAAAATATCAAAAAAACCTATTTTGGTAACGATAAATTTTCTGTTTTTTTAATTGTTACAAAAAAAAATGATGCAGCTATATTACAACGTCTCACAGAATTACATCTATCAAATATAACAATATAACAACAATTGATTTACAATGATGTGTGCAAAAAATTAAGAAAAGAGGGGAAAAGTATGTGTTTAAAAAAAAAATGCGTTCAAATTGACATCTTTTAAAAAGCGAATCTATTAAAAATATATCAAATAACACCTTTTTAAAATGACATCCCGTCAAAATATCATCGGTAAATGTCGTATTTGTCAAAAATTATATCTTCTAACTTTACCTTAAAACGTTTCTTTTAAAAAATTTTAGCTAAAAATCTTTCATTAAAACAACCAAATCTAGAGATCTTTAAATGTGTGTTTTAAAATAATTTTAATACATTTGGTTTAAATTCGTTATTAGTTCCAAGTAGGTAATTCGGCAATCTGTCAAAATTTTCACCTCTTTATTAAATTTAGTTCAATTCGATTTTTGTGTTTTTTAATATATCTTGTTTTACATTTAAATTCTTGTAAAAAACTTATGGATAAATGCCAATAAAACAAATCTGTTAGCAGTGAAAATGTGTATTAGTTATTAATAGAAGTGAATCGGCAGCACACAGTATATTACGCTATGGCCAACGGTACACAATGATCGTTAAAGCCTTTGGATTTAAGCTTACAAGTACAGTCACCCATATAAGTTAGGTTAAATAGTTTCCTTTATTAAGCTTCATAGTGATGGGAGAGGCAAGAATGGGCTACTTCCGACTGCAACAGAAACCAACTGGTGTCTACGCTAGTTTCGGACAAAAAACATAAAAAGTCAGGTTGGCGGTAACATCTTGGACGAGAGGTCAGACCAGATAATTACCCAATACTCATTCAACAAAAACTTTGAGGTAAAAATTCTAGATCGAAGTAAGTGGCAGCAACCCGATCTCCCCGGCAGGGTTAGAGGCATCATCTGGTATACGGATGGTTTCAAAACTGAGCAGGGAACTGGAGCGGGCGTGAAATGAGGAATTCACAATTATCCATTCCGCTAGGAACACACAGTTCTGTATTTCAAGCAGAAATAAATGCTTTACTGCACTGTGCAAAAGAAACTAATAGAAGGGCTTATAAAAACAAGCGGATCTACATAATAACAGACAGCCAGGCGTCCCTAGGGGCACTAGAAACCCCAAGGCAACGTCCAGGCTGACATGAAATGCCAAAAAAAACTGGAAGACCTGAGAGAACGCAACAGGGGATCTTTTCTGTGGGTAGGACTTTCGGATATAGAAGACAACGAAAAAGCGGATGAGCTAGCGAGACATGGATCATCCACACCATATTTTGGACCAGAACCTGCCCTTGGAGTGACTAAAACCACAGCACGAGGGCAAACCAGAAAATGGATCCGAAACAAACAGGAGGAATACTGAGAAAACCTCAGTAGAATAATAAGGGGCCCATCCAAAAGAACGAGGAAAGAACTACCCAAAGTAGGAAAAGACTTCGAATAACTGTAGGGTTGCTAACAGGGCACGATAACCTAAGAGGAAACCTACATAAGATAGGCTCATACAATGGGGACCCAAGTTGCAGAATGTGCACGAGGGGAAGAAACAGCCTACCATATACTGTGCGAATGTGAAGCGTTGAAGCACAAATGACAGGCATTATTTGGGCAACCGAAAATGAGCCCACAGGAATATATCAACCAACCAGTTTTGGGGTTATACAGACTTGTAGGAGGAACAAGACTAATGGGAGGATTGGTATAAAATGTAGTGAAAGATTAGGCACAAAAAGCCTAAGGGGCTGCGCTGCCTCCGGATGGAATTAAGACGACTCCAAGGGAAGAAGAAAAATAAGCAGTTCATAAAATAATCCCTTTTGGTTTATTTTAGTAGTGCCAATAATTCATTTATGGGCAATGTACCCTAAATTTTTTAGAGATAATTTTTAAGTCGCCCTGTATAATAATCATGCTTTTTGCAATTTCCGAACACATTAAAGCCTTATAATTTTATGATGTTTTGTTATTAACTTTTTATCCTAAGATTTATTTAAATATAAAACAAATTAAACTTTGCAGTTTTTGAATAAAGCCTCCTGTGCTTTAAAATATTGTAATGCAATTAAAAAAAAAATCCCAAACTTTATTTTATTGTATAATTACATATTTTCTAAATATGTTTTTATTATTTTAATAATTTTTATGTTTTTTTAATAAAAAGACATCACATATACAGTAAAAATAAGAAACAAACCTTTTTCCCAAGAATGATTTTTAAAATTGTCAATATAACATAATCCATCATAGACGTATAATGCGTTTAGAAAATTTAGGCAGAAAACCACAAATTTTGAGAGTAAACCGAAATTCAAGTCTATGCAATGATGATTACAAAAGATCAGCCATTTAAAAGTATTTTAGATCTTAACAATAGCTGAATGTATACAAATAACGTCATAATGACAGAGGTAAACAGAGGCCTTGTGGTCTGTTGTGGCTTTAAAATCTGCACTATTTTGTAGGTGGTCTTCAGAGGTCCTAAAAAGTTTATCATTTATGTTAGTGACCATAATAATTTGACTAGTTTTTCTAAAAAAAAATTTATGGGTATGCGTAAAACACTTATTTAATATAATAGAATAATATGTTAAAGTCTGCTTCAAAAGGACTTATTTGTGAGCAATTATTTTTGATAAGACATATTAAATAGTGGGACCAATAAGTATATTGTCGGAAGTATAATATTATTTTTGATCAATCCACGGTTAACCTTCTATTTTAGGCATATACTTTATGACATATAGGAAGACAATTTTTATTACAAAGCTAATTTTATTTTTGGTTAAAGACGGCTGTTTTAAGACTTATGAGGATAAACCGGGTGACACTGCGGACAGGGGCCCATAATTTTTTTTATTTATTGAAATTAATTTTTGAAATTAAAGTGATGTACCTATCATATGGACACGCTTTAAATGACCAAATAAAACTATTTTTTTCACTTCCGGTTTAACCGGAAGTAACCTTAAATTTTAAATTTTAAATAGCACTCTTTGAATATTTTTAGCCTACCTGATGCGCCTCAAAATTCTTTTTTCAACTATGTGTCACACTTGTCATTTCATTTTTAAATGGCTGCCAAAATCGATTTTTTTTTCCAAAATTTTATTAGGCCATGATGTGACAATTACAAATTATTGCATGTAAAGGCGTTGATGTAGAATAAGGTGTAAAAATATTTTGATTTTGTTAATTTTTATCTAATTAATAAAGTTGAATAGAGGTTAATTTTTAAAATTATAGAAATGTATTTTTTAATGCTTAATATATCAAAATTAAAAATAGAAATCTACAAATTTTTAATTAAATTAACTATTTCATCTAATTTATCAAAACTAGTATGAAGAACTAACTTTTTAATTAAAAGCGCAAAATTATACATATTTACATTGTTTTGCAAATACGTAGACAATTAGTATTAATAACACGCAAAGTAGGCTTTATAACATCCTAACATATTGGTTTTAAAAATGTTAAACAATTCCAGGGGCCATTAACACAAAAGGCTACAATTATTTGTTTGAGGTTAAAAAGCCTACTTGGCGTGTTATTGATACTAATAATCTTCGTATTTGCGAAACACTGTAGATATGTATAATTTTGCGTTTTAATTAAGAAAATCAGTTCTTGATACTAGTAGTAAAGTTACATTACATTAAAATTGGATTTTGGATTTTGATATATTAAGCGTTAAAAAAATACATTTCTAAAATTTTAAAAATTAACTTCTATACCTAACTTTTATTAATAAGATCAAAATTAACAAAATCACAAGTATTTTTATACCTTATTCCTCACATCTCAACGCCTTTTACATGCTAGTAATTTGTAATTGTCCCATCATGGCCTACTAAAATTTTGGAAAAAAAAATCGATTTTGGCAGCCATTTTAAAATGAAATGACAAATGTGAACATGGTTGAAAAAGAAACTTTTTAGGCGAATCAGGTAGGCCAAAAATATACAAAGGGGCTATTTAAAATTTAAAATTTAAGGTTAACTTCGGTTAAACCAGAAGTGAAAAAATTAGTTTTATTTAGTAATTAAAGCATGTCCTTATGACAGGTGCATCATAAATTTCAAAAATCAATTCTAATAATTAAAAAGTTATAGGCTGTTACATGTTCCTGTGTCACCCGGTATACTATTTTGCAGTTAGGATTAAACAGGCTTAAACGGCAGTGTCTATGAATAAAAATGAGTTTTACTTTTGGTAAAACCATTAGTTTACACAATTTACCTTACTATTAAAAAAATATAGAAAAAAGCAAAAATTTTGTTTAAATCCATCTTTGCCTACCACTCATGTCTGCGTGTTTTGAGGATTTGGGTCAATTGTTTCTAGGGGTTTTTTAAATTTTAATTGTCCAAAAAATGTTACAAATTTAAACCAAAAATTATTAGTTTAGATACTCTAATGATGGTTTAACCAAATAAACCGAAACATCAATGCAGTTTGTATTTTAATTTCAAAATAATTTAACGAAATCTCCAAAAAGTAAAAAAAGTATAATTTCTTTAGACGGTCAGGAAAAATATATCCAAATTTAATATTTAACCAATTCTTCACAAGATTTAATTAAAAAAAAAAAAAAAAACACATTAAAATCAGCTATTTTATTTTAAATGTCAAACCTTGGCATCTGTTAGTAACATTTTTAATACCACTGATATTCGAATATTACCCACACACATAGCAATTGAAAAAATGTAGATGTTAACTTTAACAGTATCTATAACTTATCTATTGACAAAGATTCTTTTAATTGAATTGTGGACAAAGCATTAAAGTCATCAGGGGGGCAAAACTCATATAGAGAACAAAAGCTGATGTCAAAATAGATCGGTGTCGTATAGAGATGTTGTGAGTTGTGACAAAATTAAGAACACACTTTTGTGGGTGGTTTTTGGTAAAGTTTTATTTATTATTACTTTTAACAGTGGGATACAGAGGAAGTGTGGCAGATTCTGCAGATAAACTATTAGATCGACAACGGTGGTCATGAGCTTGACCACGTTTTTGTTAATATAGGTGTAATATAGCAATCTTTACTTAATTGCAAAAAAAACTGTGGTGTATATACTAAAGGAATATGTAACTGAAGCGTAAAGGGAAAAAAAGTGAAATAGGGCAAAAAATAAAAATGGGTTAATAAAAATAAAACAATATTCATAATAATTTAAATTTGTCTTTAAAATATTGTAGAAATTTTTGGGAAATTTTTTTTGAACTAATAAGCTCACAGAATTGCCAAAAATATTTTGGCACCAAGACGTGCCATGACTTGGGTACTGAAAGTTAAAGGCAATGAAATGATTTTCACTGGCTTGATATTGTAGAACTTGCGTACCCTATCCTATCTAAAGGCTTTTTTAAGAGAAAAAAAACAAATACAAATGCTAATTAATAAAAGGTACTTTTAAAGGTAGGTTTCAAAATATTATACAAGGTAAAAAGAAAACTAAATTTTCCATCGTTTTTCGGAGTTATCTATTTCTTAACATAAGTAGATAATTTTCTGTCAGTGCAGAGTAATGTCTTATATTTAATAACATTATTTATTATCCGTTCGTTAAAATCACGCTAACGCCATATAGTCAAAGAGCTCATGACTCATGACCCATGCTTCGTGAAGTGTTTGATTTAGGTAAAAATTTCACATAGTTGTCTAGATAGTGTTTTCTAGTTTCGTACACTCCCGTTTCGTATGCTTCATAAATTTATACCTGAAATATTCTGAATTACTTTATCAATTTTATTCTTCTTGTTTCGTACACCGCCATTGTGACGACCCAAATAACCAACCAAATAAATACTATATTGAAAATTATTAAATTTTGTTAATAACCTCCGAATCTATTTTTCCGGATTTTAATAATTAGTTGTCATGAAAATAAAAGTTGCGCTGACGCCCCGTATCCGTAGTACTGTGTATAAAACCCGGTAGGTCAGGCAATCTCGGTCGATTACTTTCTTATCTATTCTATCAACAACAATTATATGAAATTTCATCAAATTTTAACTAAAAAAACTGATTTGTAGTTAAATTCAGGAAAATTATATAAGTCCATATTTTAAATACATAAATCCGCAAAAATTCCTTATTTCCAATTTCAAAGCTAATTACCAAAATTAATGTTTTGCTTTTGCAAGAAATTAAAGTCCGGTTTGCCAAACTACAATAAGGAAAACATTTTATTTGAATTTGTTACAAGCTAAATTAATTGACCTCTACCATGTTATTATAAATTAAGCTTTCTTGTGAAGTGCCAGTCATAATTATAACAGAACAAAAACTTAACCTAATTTGGTTTTTGTTTATTCTTGATTAGACTTAAAAGAGCGGCAAGATTCTTAACGAATTTGGATCAAAATTAGGTTATTTTCAGATCACCTTGATTCAATATTTTATGACATGTTCGAAACATGTTGATGGTTTCTTAAGTTATAAACCGAATAAGAGTTTTTGGATTGATATTTACTTTGGCGTTTTTAGCTCATTTTTAATGCGTCTATTTCAGTTTTTATATGCTTGCAATATGAAAAGTCAGTTCAAATTGGTCAAATATGGATATTGGACTAACCTAAGCAAGTTTCTTTTATTATCTTGTCATGGTTAAAGTTGGAAATATGGAAGTTGGTAACTAAGCTTCTAATTACTCAGAAAAATGGAAAGTGGCAATATATTTGGACCTTCATCCCTGAGGGGTTAAAAGGGGTTAAAAATTAAAGTTGTATGAAAAGCATTATATTAGAAAATGATAACAAAATAAATATGATAGAATAAAAATACTTAATCGCACGACGTGCACTACGCTGCGAAGTCTATGCCGAAAGACGGTTAGCGTGATATAATGTGACACAACGAACTAGGAGGGACCAAAGGATAGATTGTCGCAGGTATTAAATGTAGGAAATTTTTCTTAAATTCTAGTGTTATGGTATGATCATTTGTTATTTTTTTTAAACCTGTGATATCTATAAACACGTAATCGCTAAGTTTAATTAAGGTTAACCTGGTACAATTTTTTGGAGACAAATAAAATCATAAGGCACACTTTAATGTAAATACTTACAATTGCAATAGGAAAAACATTTTTACTTACTTGTATTTTAAACCTTTCTATAAGGGAATAAAACCAGATAACAAATAAAAACCACCTAAATGTCAATCAATAAATCTTTACAAACTAGATTTAAAGGAAGAGAAAAATGGTTATACACTCTTCTACATTCGTTATGTCGAACAAGATTGCGACGGTGGTGGCAGCATGTAAATAAAAAAAACTAATGATAATAGATCAGCCATTGTGTACATGTTTAATATATTTTTTTTTGAAGGATTTAAGTAAGTATTTGTTATTAAACCAGGTTTGTTGTTATTCTTTTAAAAAAACAAATATATCGGGTAAAAACTTTTAAATAATGTACATTTTAACAAACAAAATATTATTTGTAAAATTACATTTTTGTTTGTAATTAAAGATATATTATCTAAGCCAGTTGCATTTGTTCTGTGAAAGTCATGAAAAGTTATAAAAAAAGCAAATCATATGACATACAGAAGTGACATTAATGGTTTATTTATCAGCTGGATGTAAGATAAATTCAATTAAAAATATGATATATAATATATATATATATATATATATATATATATATATATATATATATATATATATATATATATATATATATATATATATATATATATATAATATATATATATATATATATA